>CAJNJA010012805.1:0-12946 GCA_905231915.1 Symbiodinium necroappetens | reverse complement strand
TCGATCGTGGACATGATCGCGCTGAGGACGATCGCGACGTAGAGCCCCGCGACGAGGAGGGGGAAGATGTGGTCCGTCGTCGTCGGGAGCACGCCCTCCCAGTCGCCCGCGGTGACCCAGCCCTGGGTGAGCTCGGTGTTGTCGAGGATGGCGCGCCCCACGAGGCCCGCGACGACCGCGCCGGTGAGCGCGAGGACGGTCCAGGAGATCGCAACGGCGGTGCCCTTGGTGATCTCTTTCTCGTCTTTGAGCGCAAGGAAGCGCACGAAGACCTGGGGCGAGCCAAGGAAGCCGAGGCCGATGAAGGCGAAGCCGAGGATGGACGCGATGCCCACGGCGCTCGTGTCGCCGCCCGTGAACGAAACGAGGTTGGGGTCGATCCCGCGGAGGGTCTCCATCATCCCGCCCCAGCCGCCCAGGTGGACGAGACCGGCGATGGGCAGGGCGAGCAGGCCCAGGAGCATGAGCGTGCCCTGGAAGACGTCCGACCACACCACGGCGACGAACCCGCCGGAGAAGATGTACACGAGCACGACGCCGAAGCCGACGAGGGCGCCGACGTAGTAGTTCCACCCGAGGAAGTCCTCGAAGCCCTTGCCGGTCGCGAGGATCTGCGCCGAGACGTAGATCGTCACGAAGATGACGAGGGGCACCACCGCGATGAGGCGGAGGGCGTGGGAGTTGTCCTTGAAGCGGGACTCGAGGTAGTCCGGGATGGTGATGGAGTCGTAGCGGTTGGTCAGCCGGTGGAACCGCTTGACCATGAAGAGCCAGGCGAGGCCGACGCCGATGATCTCCCCGAGCACGATCCAGAAGGCTTTGAAGCCGACGAACGCGGCGGTGCCCGTGAGCCCGAGCAGGAGCCAGGCGGATTCGCCCGTGGCGCGCGAGGAGAAGGCGACCGAGAGGAAGCCGAGCTTTTTGCCGCCCGCGAAGTAGTCGCGGACGTCCTTCATCCGTTTGGAGGCGACCGCCCCGATGATCCAGAGGATCAGGACGTACCCCGCGAACACCGTGAGCTTTACCGCGTGATCTGTCATGCCCATACCCTCGCCGCGGCGGGGTCGGTTTGCAAACGGGCGGCGGTTGCTCCGCGTTCAGGCCGCGGCGCGGAGGCGGCCGAGGAGCGATTCGATCTTCGCCTCGACCTGCTCGCCGGTCATGCCCAGGACGATGCCGATCTCGCAGAACGTCATGCGTTCCGCGAAGCGGAGGACAATCATGAGACGCTCGTTGGGGTCGAGGTCGCGCGACAGGATCTCCCGGATCCGTTCGCGGATCCGTGTGGCGCGTGAACCGTTCTGATCGGTGGTGATTGGCCCGTTCATTGGTCACTCCTTCGACCGTGAAACGCCGGTTGCTGCGTCCCCGTTTTCTCGGGGGCGCGTTCTCTCTCGGGCGCGAATCCTTCGCACCGGTTCGGAGCATACCATTTCGCGCGCGCCCGGGGGAAAATTCCACACCCTTTCAACAGGGCCCGCACCGAGCCCTACCATGGAGCTGAACCCAAGCGACCGCGAACACGGAGGCAGACCATGGCCCGCACACCGTCCACGATGATGCTCGAACTCGGCGCCGAAGCGCCGAACTTTTCCCTTCCAGGCGTCGACGGCGCGACCGTCTCGCTCGATGATTTCGGCGATGCCGGGGCGCTTCTCGTAATGTTCATCTGCAACCACTGCCCCTTCGTGAAGCACATCCGCGACGAGCTCGCCGCCCTCGGGCGCGACTACGCCGGCAAGGGCCTCGCGGTCGTCGCGATCTCCTCGAACGACGTCGCGAACTACCCGGACGACTCGCCGGAAAAAATGAAGGCCGAGGCCGAGGAGGCCGGGTACACCTTCCCCTATCTCTACGACGAGACGCAGGCCGTCGCCAAGGCGTACCGGGCCGCGTGCACGCCGGACTTCTTCCTTTTCGACGCCGACAAGAAGCTCGTCTACCGCGGGCAGCTCGACGACTCGCGCCCCGGCAACGACGTGCCGGTGACCGGCAAGGACCTGCGCGTCGCCATCGAGAGCGTGCTCGCAGGGAGCCCGGCGCCCGAGACGCAGCACCCGAGCATCGGCTGCAACATCAAGTGGATCCCGGGCAACGAGCCGGAGTACGTCACGTCCCCGGCGTGACAGGCGTCACTCGCCGACGTGCACCGTGATCCGGCGGGTGTGCGGGCTCGTGCGGTGTTCCCAGACGTAGACCCCCTGCCACGTCCCCAGCGCGAGGCGGCCGCCCTCGATCGGGATGCCGATCGAGGTGCTCGTCAGCGCGCACTTGATGTGCGCCGGCATGTCGTCCGGTCCCTCGTCGGTGTGGGTGTAGAGCGCGTCGTCCTCGCGGACAAGCCTGCTGAGCCACGCCTCGAGGTCTCGCCTCACGGATGGGTCCGCGTTTTCCTGAATAACCAGGCTCGCGCTGGTGTGGCGGATGTAGACCGTGCAGAGGCCTTCCTGCAGGCCGGAATCGGCCGCGATCCGGCTCACCTCGCCCGAAATCTCGTAGAGCCCCTTCCCGCGGGTGCCCACGTCGAATGATCTGACCACGCCGGATCCTTTCTTGCTGAGTCCGCCAAAGTCGCCCGGTGCGGCCGCCGATAACGCCTGAAACGAACGCCGCTCGAATCGAGCAGGAGGCGCGGCATGGCCACGGTCCTCATCATCGACGATTCCCACCTCGAACGCACGCACACGAGCCTCGCGCTCAGCGCGGCGGACCACACGGTGCTCGTGGCGCGCGACGGCGTCGAGGCGTTGCGGCTCCTCGAGAGCGACAAGCCCGACTGCGTCGTCATCAACCACCACACGCCCGCGGTGAGCGCGGAAGAGTTCATCGACCGCGTCCGGTCGGGGCCCTCTTCGGCGCGCGTGATCGTGCGCGGGACCGCGCTGACCGAGGCGACCGCCCGCGCCTACCAAGCCCGCGGCGCGGATGCGGTGCTGAGCGGCCCGCACGAGACGGACGGCCCGCTCATCGACGCGATCGAGACGTGCGTGCGCAGCGCGAAGCTCCCGAAGGCTGGCTGAGCGACGCGATCAGCGCCCGGTGACTACTCGCACGCGCCGAAACGGAAGAGCGTGAAGATCAGGTCGTTGAAATCGGCGAGGCCGGATCCGTCGGTGTCCGCGTCCGCGGTGGTCGCGCCGAAGTTGAACAGGATGTAGAGCAGGTCATCGAAGTCGACCTCGGCGTCGCCGTCCGCGTCGCCGTCGCAGGTCGGGCGGATGGTCATGTGCTGGTTCGCCGGAACGTTCTCCAGAAGCGTGCGCCGGCCGTTGGGCCACGTGACGAGCAGCTCGTCGACGGTCGCGGCCGAGCCGAGACCGATGTGCACGCTCTGCTCGCTGGTGGAGAGGTACGAGCAGTCGGCGAGCATGGGATGGACCGTGCTCACGCCGCCGACGGTCGCGCGGACCATCGAGCCGAGCCCGGCGGGCGCGATGTTCGGCGCGCCCGCGGGGTCGAGGAAGATCCGCAGCCAGTTGGCGTCCGGGCCGCTCAGGTCGTTCCGGAACAGCGCGGGCTGGCCGGCGTTCGAGAAGATGAGGATGTCCTGGTCGCCGTCGTTGTCGTGATCGAGGCGGACGAGGCCGCGGCCCTGCCCGAAGTGCGCGAATCCCGACGCGAGGGCCTGCTCCGTGAAGGAGGCGTTGCTGTTGTTGAGGAAGATGTACGCCTGCTCGCCGTCCCACTCGGCGTAGCCGTCCTCGCCTGGGCCGCGCATCGGCCAGCCGTTGGTCTCGACGAGGTCGATGTCCCGGTCGTGATCGAGGTCGACGGCGCGGACGCCCCAGCCCCACCCGCCGTCCTTGGTGCCGAGCGTGTAGGACAGCTCGCGGTACCGGTGATCGCCGAGGTTCATGTACTGCATGTTTCCGGTGCCGGGCACCTGCGAGGTGACGTGATCGAACGTGAAGATCGAGGTGACGTACCAGTCCAGGAGGCCGTCGCCGTTGAGGTCCGCGACGGTCTGGCCCATGCCGTTGCCGTCGATGCCGGTGCCGGACTGCGAGGTGCGGTTCAGGAATTTCCCGGTGCCGTCGTTCACGAAATACTTGCTGTTGCCGAAGTCGCACGCCATGAGGATGTCGGGGTGGGTGTCGCCGTCCATGTCGACGATCGCGGGCGAGAATCCGCGCGTGAGAAGAGCGGCGTCCTGAAGGCGGGCGTGCGTCTCGTCGGTGAACGTGCCGTCGCCGTTGTTGATGAACAGCCTGATTCCGCCGGAATGGTTCACCCAGCCGAGCACGAGCAGGTCGAGGTCGCCGTCGAGATCGATGTCCCCGAACGTCGAGCCGAAGCCGTCGGGGACGAGTTCGGACGTCTGATGAACGCCCGCGAGCCTCGCGACGTTGGTGAACGTGCCGTCGCCGTTGTTGCGGTAGAGCCGGTGCATGCCGGGTTGCGGGAAGGGGATGCCGGCGAGGACGTCACCGTAGCTCGCGACGAAGATGTCCGTGTCCCCGTCGCCGTCGTAATCGCCCGCGCTCGCGCCGCCGCCGGCGTGGACGTGGTCGACGCCCCATTCCGCGGCCCGATCGGTGAACGTGCCGTCGCCGTTGTTGATGAACAATCGGTCGGGGATGTGCCCGCCGGCGACGCAGAAGACGTCCTGCCAGCCGTCGCCGTTGAAGTCGCCCACGCAGCCGCCGCTGGTCATGGGCGGGCCGACCGGGATCACGTCGTGGTCGGCGCACTGGAGCCAGTGTCCCAGGCCGCACGCGTCCGTGACCTCCGTGAACGAGAGCCCGCCGCCGGAGGCGAGCGATCCGCCGGCGCCGAGCGCCGCGATAGCAAGAAACACAAAGCGTTGAGGAGCCATGGCCCGTACCTTCCCTCGTTGTGCCGGCGGCCGTGCCGTTCGGCGGTCACACCCGCCTCCACGCGCGACGTCGCCGTCGTCTGGTTGTCTCCGTCGCGCCTCACCCGGCGCGCCGCCACCGAGCCCCACCTTTCGTTCAGTCGCACGCACCGAAACGGAAGAGCGTGAAGATCAGGTCGTTGAAGTCCGCCAGCCCCGATCCGTCCACGTCCGCGTCGGCCGATGACACGCCGAAGCGGAAGAGAATGTAAAGAAGATCGTTGAAGTCCACGTCGTTGTCCCCGTCCGCGTCGCCGTCGCAGGTCACGCCGATCGTGAGCGTCTGGTTCGGCGTGACGCCCGTGAGCACCGTCCGCCGGCCATTGGGCCACGTCACCAGGACCTCCTCCGCGACGGCCTCGGCGCCCAGACCGACGTGGACGCTCTGCTCGCTCGTCGAGAGGAACGCGCAGTCCGCGGCCATGGGGTGCACGGTCGTCATCCCGCCGGCCGTCACGCGGACCATCGCGCCGAGCCCGTCGGGCGGGATCCCCGGCGCGCCGCCGGGATCGAGGAAGATCCGGAGCCAGTTCGTGCCCGGCCCCGTGACCTCATTTCGGTACAAGCGCGGCGGCTCGTTGTGAGAAAAGACGAGGATGTCCTGGTCGCCGTCGTTGTCGAAATCGAGCCGAGCCAGGCCGCGGCCCTGTCCGGCGTGATCGAGCCCGCACGCGTCGGCGATGTCGGTGAACGAGCCGGCGCCGTCGTTCTGGAAGAGGTAGCAGCGCTCGTTGAGCCACTCCGTCTCCGGGCCGGGCGTGCCGTCCACGGAGAAGAGCCAGCCGTTGGTCTCGACGAGGTCGAGATCGCGGTCGTGATCGACGTCCACGGCGCGCGTGCCCCAGCCCCAGCCGCCGTCCTTGCAGCCGGTGTCCGCGGACTGCTCCTTGAAGTGGTCGCCGCCGAGGTTCATGTAGAGCATGTTGCCCGTGCCGGGGACGGCGCCAGCGCCGCCCGAGTCGCGCCAGATGGACGTGACGTACCAGTCGAGCAGCCCGTCGTTGTTGACGTCTCCGATGGCCGAGCCCATGCCGTTGCCGTCGACGCCGGCGCCTGAGCCGGCCGTGATGTCGGTGAGCTTGCCGGTGCCGTCGTTGACGAGGAAGCGGCTCGTCGTGAAATCGCCGACCAGCAGCAGCTCCGGCGCGCGGTCGCCGTTCATATCGATGAACGAAGGCGAGAACCCGCGGTGCAGCTGCAGGCTCCCGACGATGTCCTCGGCCGTGGCGTCGGTGAAGGTGCCGTCGCCGTTGTTTCTGAAGAGCTTGTTGCCGCCGGACGCGACGCGCCACGCGACGACCATGAGGTCCAGATCGCCGTCCATGTCGTAATCACCGAAGGTCGACCCGAAGCCGTCCGGCTCGAACAGCGAGGTGCGGTTCACCCCGGCCTCGAAGGCGACGTTGGTGAACGTGCCGTCGCCGTTGTTGCGGTACAGCAGGTGGTAGCCGGGGCCCGAGAACGGCGTGCCCTCGGTCACCACGCCGTAGCTGGTGACGAAGATGTCCAGGTGGCCGTCGCCGTTGTAATCCCCGGCGCTCGCGCCCGCGCCCATGTGCGTGCGGTCCACGCCCCAGGACGCGGCCTCGTCGCTGAAGGTGCCGTCGCCGTTGTTGATGTACAGGCGGTCCGGGACGTGCCCGCCGGCGACGAAGAAGATGTCCTGCCAGCCGTCGTTGTTGAAATCGCCGACGCAGCCGCCAGCGATCATCGGTGCCCCGAACGGGTAGAGGATCGGCGAAGCGAGCTGCGTCCAGCCGCCGAGCCCGGCGGACGCTGTGACGTCGGTCAGCGCGAAGCCGCCGGCCTGCGCCGATTGCCCCAGCACGCACACCACCCCGGAAAGAGCGATGCTTCGCACGAAACGTGACATGTTGTCCGGCCCTTCAGCGCGCCGTCACCCCGGCGCGTCCCACACGAGTTCCTTCATCTCCGCGGCGTGTCGCCCCGATGGCGTCGGACGCCGTTCGGTTTGGATCATCTCACAATATTCATCCGTTGCCAACGAAAAAAAAGCCCGGACCGCGAAGGTCCGGGCTCGGGATCATCGGTTCCGATGAATCAGCCGCGCTCGATCGGTTGATCTCAGCAGGGGCCGAAGCGGAAGAGGATGAAGACGAGGTCGTTGAAATCGACCGTGCCGCTGCCGTCGGCGTCGCCCGGGCCGCCCATATCTCCGAAGAGGAAGATGGTCTGGACCAGGTCGTCGAAGTCGACCGTGCCGTCGCCGTCGACGTCCGCCGTGCAGGCGATGGTGGCGCCGAGGAAGACGTCGTCGATGAACCAGTCATCGAAGGCGCCGCTCGTGGCCGTGTTGCGGTAGCGGAAACGGAATCCCGAGTGCAGGGCCTCGCTCGGGAGGTTGATCGAGACCTGCTCGAAGACGCTCATGTCGGGGCCGTCGCCCGCCCTGCGGTCGATCTCGACCCAGACGGCGCTGGCGTTGAGGTACTCGACGACGAGGTCCTCGCCGGTCTCGGGGCTGTTGCCCGAGCCGGTGCGCTGGTACCACCAGCTGAGGGTCGCGTCGGAGGCGAGCGAGAGGTCGATCAGCGCCGAGACGATCTCGTCGCTGCCGTCCGGCTCGCCGTTGAGACGCATGGAGAACGGAGCGCTCGGCGGGCCGATCGCGACGGAATCATCGACCGTCGCGCCGTCGATCGTCGGCCAGCGCGAGCTGTTGAACATCGCGCTGTCGAACATGTCCTCGAACGGGAGCATGAACTGCTCCTCGACGTTGATGGTCACGGTGCCGGTGTTGGACGGTCCGCCCTCGGGGGCCGAGCCGCCGTCGTCCGCGAAGAACTGGAACGTCTCCATGCCGACGAACTCGAAATCGGGCGTGTAGCGGACGACGTTGCCGCCGTTGGCCAGGGTGTAGGGCAGCTGGATCGGGGAGATGGCGAAGCCGGTGCCCGGATCGACCAGCGGCTGGTTCGGCAGCGACGTGAGCGTCGTGGTCACCGACGCCGGCGGGTCGGGCAGGCCGTCGTCGGACGAGATCAGCGTCACGTCAACGGAGGAGCCCTGAACCATGTTGACGGTGAGGCTCCCGGCGACCGGCGGGCGCGGGCCGCACTCGCCGTAGCCGACGATCTCGGACTCGAAGAACTCGGGGTCGATGCCGTTGCCGGCCGACAGGCCCGCGAGGCCGTCGAAGGCTTCGATGTTCAGCCACGCGATGGAGATCGTGCCGTCGAAGTGCAGCGCGATCTGGAAGGTGTTGTTGTTGGAGTTGGAGAACTCGGTGACGTTCTCGTAGGTGACCACGACGCGGTCGGAGAGCTGGAGCACCGAGACGTCGCCCTGCTGACCCGGGTTGAGGTCGTCGAAGAGGGCCGAGACGCGGGCGGTGTCGAAGTGATCCGCCAGGGACTCGGAGGTGTCCGTGTCGCTCGCGCTGAAGGTCACGTAGCCGTTCGAGCTGACCCAGATGCTCGTGAACTGCTGCCCGTAGATCGACACGGCGTTGCCGCCGGTGATCTGAACGAGCTCGGCGTCGTCGTCGCTCAGGGGGAGGACCGTGCCGCCCGACGGGTCGATCGGGAGCAGCCCGCCGAGGGGCTCGGTGCACGCGGCATAGAAATCGATGCTGCCGTTGGGAATGAACGTGGTCATGAACCCTTCGGTGTCGTTGTCACCGTCGGAGAAGTGCTCGGTGAAGAACTCGGGGACGTCGGGCGTCGTGAAGGTGTAGCACGAGCCGCCATTGTCGTCGCCGGCGCCGTTTCCGGCGGGGTCGGTCATCGTGAACGAGAACGCGTAGGCGGTGTCGCTCAGGAGGCCGTCGAGCGTGAGGGTGTGGGACGTCGAGAACGCCGCGGACGTCTTGGAGCTGTCCGGCATGGCGCAGTCCTCGCCGTAGCTGACCATGACGGAGCAGGGCTCGTCGGTCTCGATCATGACCACCGCGTCGCGGGGGTTGATCTCGAGGATGGTGACGCCGGTGGCCATCGGGGCCACGCAGTCGATCGTGCCGGTGTCGGTGGAGACGCCGGGCATGCCCATGCCGTCGTCCGCGTCCATGTAGGTGACCGTGATGCCGTCGCCGTCGTTGACGAGGAGGTCAGTCCCGAGCTCGAAGGTGCCGCTGAATTCAGCGGACTCCGGCGCGGATTCGGTGAGCGTCAGCATGATCGAGGCGCCGCCGTCGACGGAGACGGTGACGTCCGCGGTGTCGACGACCGTGTCCGACGTGTTGAGGCCGCAGTCCGAGAGGCGGACGGTGACCGTGTCCGAGCAGTTGAACTCGGAGCCGACGAACTGGACGATGCCGGCGTCGGTGCAGTTCACGAGGAAGGGCGAGACCGCGAGGGAGAAATCCTGCGGGCCCTGCGGGACGTTGGTGCCGACCACCTCGATCGTCCACGCGCCGGCCTCGGGGAACTCCACGAAGACCTGCTCGACGTTGTCGAGCGTGTTCGGGACGGTCTGAACCGCGTTGGCGCCGGGGTCGCCCGGGACCATCGTCCACGGGAAGTGGCGGACGCCCGACGGGCTCGTCACCACGAGGTCGAGGTCGTTGACGAGCGAGGGGATGACGTTGGGCGTGCCCGGGGCGTCGTCCCACGCGAGCGTGACCTTGAGCTGCTCGCCCGGGTTCACGATCGCGAGCGCGCCGCGGGACGAGCCCTGCGACGCGGTGTCCTCGAAGAAGTTGCCGGTGCGGAGGAAGTCGATCGCGTCCTGCGCCTTCACCGAGCCGTAGCCCGAGCGGTTGTCCGGGCCGGGGTTGTCGATGTCCAGCGCCGTGTGCACGAGCAGCGCCTTGAGCGTGGAGTTGAGCATCTCCGGCATGCCGGGGAACTGGTTGCGGTAGTCCTGGATGATCAGGGCGCTGATGCCGCAGACCGTCGGCGACGCCATCGAGGTGCCGCACTTGACGGTGTAGCTCGTCGGGCTGGCCGAGCCGGCCGAACGGACGCCGCCGTCTTCGGAGATCTGGCAGCCGGGCGCCGAGACGACCGGGCGGAGCCGCCCGTCGTCGGAGGGGCCGAAGCTGGTGAAGCTCGTGATCGAATCGTCGTCGGAGTTCAGCGCGCCGACGGTGATCGAGTTCTTCGCGTTGGACGGGGGCGCCGTGGTGTTGAAGTTGCCGCCGCAGTTCTGGAAGCCCTGGCGCTCGTTGCCGGCGGCCCAGACGATGCGGAAGGGCGCGCCGAGGCTGCCGCGGGCGATCGCGTCGATCAGCGACGCGGTCACACCGTAGTCGCCCTCCCACTCGCAGGGGAAGCCGTTGGGGGCGGTGTTGGAGCCGATGGAGTTGTTCGAGATGACCGCGCCGAGGGACATGGCCTCGGTGTAGTCCGCCTCGAGGTCGCCCGGGTCGGTGTAGAGGAAGCCGGGCTGGAGCCCGCCGGGGACCTCGAATCCGTACGAGACGATGTCCACGCCCGGCGCCATGCCGGCGTCGACGCCGGCGGACGCGGTGCCGTCGCCGCCGATCGTGCCCGCGACGTGCGTCGCGTGGTCGGAGAGGCCGTCGGTATCGCTCGGGCCGATCGTGGCCCGGCTCCCGAAGTCCTGGTGGTTCGCGAGGATCATGCCGCCGTCGTAGACCAGGACCGTCACGCCGGAACCGTCGAGGCTGTACGGCGCCGCGTTCACGGTGTCCACCTGCGTGATCACGCGGTTCTCGGCGTTGAGCTCGTCGAAGAGCGGCAGCGCCGGCTCGATGTACTGGACCTCATCGATCTGCGCGAATTCCTTGATGCGCGAGTACTCCATCTCGACGACCGCGCCGTTGATGGAGTAGAGGTACGAGCGGATGGAGCCCTTCGCGTCGTGGATGAACCCGGCGCCCTCGGTGCGGAGGTCGACGTCCTGGTGGAACAGGACGTACACGGCGACGACGGCCTCGAGCTTCGCGCCCTCTTCCTCGTCCGCGACGACCTTTTGCTCGACGACGGTCCAGGGCTGGATCACGTCGTTGGCGAGGTCGCGGTGGAGCTTCCACTCGGGGCGGACCTCGCTCACCGACTTGAACGCGGCCATGTTGGCGATCGCGTCGGCGTCGGTAGCGCCCTGCTCGATCCGCGCGAAGTACGCGTTCTCGCCGAGGGGGCTGAGGAGCTTCACGCCCTTCGCCTCCAGACGGTCCTTCTCGGCGAGCGTGAGCGGGGCGTTGAATCGGATGACCACGCGGGAGCGGTCGGCCTTATTCACGAGTTCCGCGAGCATCGGTGCGGCGTCGGCGCCGATGGCGCGTTCGGCGGCGTCCGCCGCGCCGGATTTCCATTGCACCTGCGCGGACGCGACCGAAGGCAAAGACACACCGAGCCCCGCGACGCACGCGCACGCGAGAACACGGAGCCTCGACGAACCCCCCGAAACAGCTCCTGGCCGAACCATGTTCGATACCTCTTCTTTCAAAATGGCGATACCCCCGCGCTCACGAGAAACGCGGGGCAGAAGGACATGGACGCTCCTCACGCCCCGTCTCTCCCGGCGCGTCATCGGCGTCTGCCTGCTCGGGATGCGCGATTGGACACCGACCGCGCACCGTGCTCCAAATGCCGAGCAGAACTCTTACAACCTCCCCGACAAACGAAGAGTGGTCAAGAGGTCACTGTTCGGAATGCACAGATTGGACCAGATTCCGGAATCGCCTAGGTTTCGGTGGGCAGGGCCCGAAGACGGCCGGGCTTATCGGGCGACGCGGTCCAGCAACTCGACGCGGAAGATGAGCGTCGCGTTCTTGGGAATCCCGGGTCGCCCGCTCGCCCCGTAGGCCATGTCCGGGGGCGAGATCAGCCAGCGCGTCCCCCCCACTTTCATGTTCGGGATGCCCTTCAGCCACGCCTCGATGAGCTGATTCTCCATGAGATTGAACTGCGCCGAGCTCCCGTTGGCACGCGAAGACTGCACCATCGTGCCGTCCGTGAGGTACAGGTCGTAATGGCAGTCCACGCGGTCGTTCAACGCGGCCTCTTCGCCCTGACCGACGACCTCGTCGAAGATCCAGAGACCGTCGTCCGTGGTGTAGGCGCCGGTGATCTCGACATCGAACCCTTCGATGACCCGCTCGGCCTTGGCGATCTCGGCCTCCTGCGCCTGACGGCGCGCCGCGAGGCGCTCCTGCTGACGCTCGGACGCCTTCGCTTGCCACGCCTTGATCATCGCGGCGTTCTGCTCCTCAAGGCTGCCTTTCAGCGTCTCCGCCTCATCGTCGCTCACCCGGTAAGCGTCGACGATCATCATAGTCTCGGCCGGGACGTCGCCCATCGGCGCGCCGCCGCGGGAGGGCATCTGCGTCTTGGTCGGCACGTCGCGGATGGTGTCCACGACGTCCATGCCCGCAACGACCTCGCCGAAGACGGCGTAGGCCGCGTTGCCGGTCTGGGGGCGGGCCATATCGAGGGCCGCGTTGTCATTCACGTTGATGAAGAACTGGCTGGTCGCCGAATCCGGGTTGCGGGTGCGGGCCATGGAGATGGTGCCCCGGTCGTTCTTGAGCCCGTTCTTCCATTCGTTCTTGATCGGGGCGCGGGTGTCCTTCTGGACCATGTCCTCGGTGAAGCCACCGCCCTGGATGACGAAGGTCGGGATGACGCGGTGGAAGATGGTGCCGTCGTAGAAATCGTCCTCGACGTAGCGGAGGAAGTTCTCCGTCGTGATGGGCGCTTTGTCCGAATCGAGCGCCAGGAGGATCGACCCGACGTTCGTCTCCATCACCACGTGCTCCAGGCCGTCCATCGTGATCTCCGTGGTTCCCTCGGCCTGGGCCGTCGCCTGGGACGCGGCGGCCCCGATCATCAGACTCGTCAACGCGGTCATCACACTCTTGTGCACAGCAATCCCTTTCTTCCGGGTCTTGACATTCATCGTTGGCTCGCCCCCACACCCGCCGAACCACCCTACCAGACCCCGGCGTGGTATACCCGCGGCCCGAGCGGACGCTGCACGATAGGCCGAAAGCCGGGACGGGTCGTCCGATCACGCGAATCCGCCCCGGATCGGGCTTGCCCGACTTGCCAGCCGGGGAATTTTCGCTACTGTTTGACGTCCGGGCCGGCCCATGGCCGATCCGAACAACTCAGCTGAGCGATTGGCGCAGTTGGCTAGCGCGCCTCGTTGACATCGAGGAGGTCA
>CAJNJA010012804.1:0-11810 GCA_905231915.1 Symbiodinium necroappetens | reverse complement strand
AAATTGGAACGATACAGAGAAGATTAACATGGCCTCTGCGCGAGGATGACACGCACAAAACGAGAAGCGTACAAAAGCCCAGACAAGGAGCTCAACAAGAGAAAGGTGCCAAAGACCCTCGGAGCGGAAAATAGACCCTAAGCCGGGAAGCCTGAACCCGAAACCGAGGCTTGCCTGGACTGCCTCCGAGAGCGCCAGGATCCCCCTGGAAAGGCTGAGCCCCGCAAAGTGGACACAGGACAAAGTGCTTAAGGACTTAGGGACTTTAGGGGTTCAGGACATAGAAAGGTTTATAGGGTTTGAGGCTTAGGGTTTGGGGTTTCGGGATTTGAGGACTTAGGGGATTTAGTATAGGAGCCTGAATAGATACAACTACAAGTATGCTTCCTGAAGATTCCTTACTAACATTATAGTAAGATATACACCGAAGCCCCCGAAGCACTATTCTAATGATTAAGGCCCCCTACATACAGGACTTAGGGGTTTGGGGCTTTGGGGTTTAGGGCTTTAAGGGCTTCGGGTTCAGGGTTCAGCAGTTTAGGCCTGAAAGGGGTTTAAGGACCGAGGACTCTGAGGACCTAGGGATACTGCAAGGTTCTGTCGCGCGTGTTCAACGGTTGGTTTAGGGTTTAGGAGGCTTGGGGCATTTTTGAACTGAATATAAGTCAAGGAGGGCTCAAGGCACATGGTTGGCAATTCCTTTGCAATCTCTGTGCAAGTTATGCTATGGCACTCCGTTAGGAGGGAAGAGTCTTCCTAAAACATGCGCCAAAAACTGCACTGCATATAGGCCCTGCAGAAACCACCTTGTATACTAGTATGCCTAAACGTTGCCTCATGGTGACCCTATTATGCTATAGACTTTATAGAGACACCTAGGCCGCATGAGCCATCCAACAGCCCTGAACCCGAATTTGCCTCAAAACATAGACGAACCTGAAAATAAAAGCGAGGACAGAGCTACCAAATCCTCTGCCCAACCTGCACCTGGAAGCTTTATCGGCAGCCTGGCAGGCAAGCTTTTTTGGCTTAGACTTCGCAGAAGGACTGGTTTCGGTGCAGGGTTAAGCGTTTAGGGGCGACCTATATTTGATGAGAGCTGAATCACCCCTTCGTTTAGCTGCAGCAATCCTTCTCTCCTAGGTCACGATTTATGAATCTATGAGCACAGCCTGGCTTGCAGAATGAATACCATGCCACGCCAATATCATTTTCTTCGCAGCATCACCAGTGCAGAAGTGCTTGTCTTGCTTCTCATTGTTTGTTGCGGCTTGTAGACGTGTTAGTTTTGCGCTTTTGGCCACGGTGTGGATTGGCTTGAGTATTGGGCCTTCTAAAAAACCGCGAGCCTGAAATGAAAGCCAAACCAACCCGAAGTCCCAAAATTTGAACCCTAAACCCGAAGCCCCTGAGAGAACCGAAAGCCCAGGAAGGGCTCGACGGAGTCGCCGTACAAGCACCTGGGACAAGAGCCTCGGCGCTACATTCCTGCGCAGTATGGTTTAGGGTTTAGGGTTTACGCTACATTGGGGGACCTCAATAACAGGTGTACATTGCAGTATAAGCATCATAGGGGTACATTATGGTATAAGCATCATAAGGAGGCCTAAGGGATAGCCCTGGTAATAGCGTGGGCTTCTACATTAGGTTTGACGGCTTCAACAGGCTTGAGGATTTCAGGCTCAGTGAGACCCAAGTGGTTCAGGTTTTCGGCCTTTCTGTTGCGCAGCTCAAGCGCCCTATGCAGGGGTCGGTACTAAACCGAACGATGCCAGGGTGAACAGTGCAAGTGCCAAGACCCAACCATCAGAGAGCATCTTGGAATCATGAGACCCTTTAGAATTTGGGGTTTTAGGTCTTGAGGTTTAGGGTTTAAGGGGTGTAACTAGGATTGGATAGATCTCCGGGTTCAATTCAAAGGGTATAGGATGTTCATGGAGAAGCAGCTGGAAACGCGAGCATCTCCGTTAGTTGCCTGTGCAGATGGTTTCGTTCTCTTTCCAATCGTTGATGTCTGCCATGGGCTTCTGCTAAGAGTTTCGGGACGACTAACCCGAAACCCGATCCCTAACATGTTCGATGTGCGACAGGATTGCTTTCACGCAGAATCCCCGTAGGTCTTCACATACTGAGCAAGGAAAAGTAGACCTGCACAATCAAGTGCTCCTCACATTCTCAACATACATCCCTTAATTGAGGGGTTGACTGGACTTGATGAGTAACATAAGAACCTGATCCCCTGCGTCCTTCCTACGGTTCTTTGCATACGATTTTGGGGTTATAGGACCAGGGTTTCTCAATCAGGTTCCGACATTAGCCTCAAGGGGCACCCCTTCAAGGGTGGCACAGCAGCTTCTTCTATGCCCCTGTTTCGCCCCAAAGAAATAGGATCCTTGTTTCACGGCACCGCAAAATTCTGCGAAGCCCCATATATCATCCCGATGCCCTGGCACTTTGGAAAGGGTGTGAAGCAAAGGCCCTTCGGAGGGTAAAGCCCTCCAGTACCTCGAAGCACAACCCATTTTTTTAAGGGTCCTGAAATGAGTCCCTATATAGACTTCTTCAGGTACCCTTCAACTACAATCGGCTATGCAAATTAAAGCAACCCGATCATGGACCCTGAACTATCGTCTAAGCCCTAAACCCATTAATGAACCCAAAATTGACTGTCACCTAGACCGAAATGCACAGACCGGAAAAAGCGGCGTCCAGGTCAGCTGCCAAGCCTGCGACAGTTCCTTAACGCAGCAAAGATCCCTTAAAGACTCTTGTAGGGTTCTTCCAGGGTTTAGGGTTATGGGTCCTGGGTTCATGAAAGGGTTCATTTAGGATTCTTTTCGGGTTCCTTACTTGTTCAGGGTTAGGGTTCCTGAAATGTTTCGTGTAGGGTTCTTTTCAATGATTCATTCAGGTGGTTCCGTGTCTGTCGGGGCCCTTTGAGGGTTCGTTGAGTCGCTGTTTTGCAGTTCAAGGGCGCAAAATCTGCGATTGTCTTGCAGATACCGGCAAAGAGGGTCCATGGTTTTCAGGAGTTCAGGACTCTAAGGCGCACTTTTGATGACCCAAATTCAAAACATCGCCCGCCCCAAAGCCTGAAGTCTCGGGGCCGGAGCTTCCAGGAATTGACAAAGATGTGTGTTTTAGGAATTTCTAGGAAGCCGTGACCTTCTCTAGCTCTGAAACTGAACCCTGGTCCGATCCACAAAAACATCTACCAACCGCTCCAGGCCCTTGTAGTACCCTTATCGAGTCCTTAAACTGAACCCTGGTCCGATTCACAAATCACAAAAACCCCTACAAACCCCACCAGGCCCTGGTAGGACCCTTATCGAGTCCTGACGACGAACCCTTGGTCCTCTTGTCCGCCGCTTAGACTGAACCCCCGATCCGCTTCTCCTAAGACATCCTCAAAACTTACAAACCACAGCCAAAAAATGAATACTTGACGCCTTGATCCGAGGAACCGATCTGGGCCCAGATGCGCCCAAGGACGAGATGGAGTTTGGGGTGTGTGCTCGTTGGGCTGTTGACTGTTGGTTGGGCTTAGAGGCTTAGAGTTTAGGGTGAGAGGGGCTTGCGAGGTGTAAGTACAATATAGTCTCGTTGTAAGGGGTCGACGATAAGCAGATGCGATTTCTACTTATTCAGACCCCTATGTTTGTTGTCGCGGGTCAAGATTTTAGTTCAGCGTTGTTCAGCTTCCCAGTTTTAGGCTCAAGGTGGTTTAACTTTATGTTGCTCGGCGACTCCGAAAGTCAAACCTTGAGACCATGACCTAACTACAGGTTGTTAGCAGGGTTTTCGAACCCAACACCCTTTTTCCTCAAAAGAGATCCGCGATGAAGCCATATTGGTGCCTGTTTGGCTGCAGGGCTGTCGGGTTCCTGACTACCGGGCGAAACCTTGGCCTCACTGTAGGTTGGCAGGGTTCAGAGTTTGCTGCAGGAGCGTAGAGTCTGGCTTAGCAACATGTAATGGGGGGTCCTTGGTAACGACTTGTATTATTCCGTACGGTTCGTTATTCAGGGCATAATAATATACTAGAGTTCTAACTATAATTATAGTATGTTGAAGTATATGGTACCGCCGCAAACCCTACCCTAAGTTATAAGGCCCCTATATCAAAGTCTTTACAGTACTGTGTCTTGGTTTTGCCCCGTGATGTTTTCAGCTTCCTTTTTAGTCAGTGTGCGGCAGGATGCTCGTCTAAAGCTGCATCACGGAACAAAGTTGCCCAGCATTTGATGACTCTCACAAGGGATGTTCTGGTTCTTGACGGCAGCTTTGTGCAGCACTAAATCTGAAGCTGCCCATGACCGCTCTTTAGGGCTTCTCGCGTTGCTCTTTGACCGTTTCACGGCAGAAGACCATCAGCCACAAGCGATGCGCTGCGCCAAAGACCCTACTGCCCGAATCGGTATTGGGCTTATTGCCGAGGGTTGTCGTTCTTGTAGCAATTCAGGGTTGCGAATGAACAAGTACCGTAGTGATCAAGCCTCGGTCGAGACTCGGAGCACGGTATAAGGTCGCAACAATTGGTAGCAGTATCCCCTTATATTCCCCGCATAAGCATGTTATACTAGATCACCAAAGGGCACATAAACTAAGTTGTAAGCCCAACGGGAGGACGGACCAGCGCTCTCCGACGCCCGGAGCTTCTACCACTGCGAGGACGCACTTGAACAGCCCAAGGCTGCAATGCTACGGGCCTTAACACCTGGTCAGTAAGCTTCTGCAGCAACTCGATTCTGACCCGTCTATAGAGTTTTTGGGCATGTCGTGATATAAGAAGTTCCGCGGAGACCATAGGGACGACTATCACTACGTATTCATAGTTTATGTTACAGCTTTCTGCTCCTCCTTCCTCATTCCTGCCGTATCCCCGGAGACACACCCCTAAACCCTACACCCTAAACCGTATACGAGTGACTTGCATCCAGCATGCCGCAGGTTGTCGTCCAAGCTGTTACGCTTACACACATGGCGCCCCCGACCCAAGTATTCCACCGCCTAAACAACCGTAAGACCTTAAACCGTAAACTCAGAAACCAACACCCCTTAAGCCGCAACTCCCTCGAACCTTCAGCACCTACATAGGTAAGTCTTACGACCCCAAAAGCACCCGGCAAAAGGAGTGTTGGAGCACCGGCGCGAAGAGCGACCTTTGCCTCTCGGATTCCTGGAACTCTGCCTTCTAGGATTTAGAATTTTGGGTTTAGGGCTTAGGGTTTAGGGTTTAGGGAACTCTGCCTCACAGGATTTAGAGTTTAGGATAGAGCGAAGGTGCTCAGGGAATTCGGGTTCAGGCTTAGGGTTTACAATACACCCTATACTAGACCCTACAAGAAGTAGGGAGAGGGTCAGCCTTAACCCTGGTTCCTTGCCCTTAACTTGCTTTTTAAACCCCACGAGGTCCCTGAAGGGCCTTGGGTTTAGGGGGAACCCTACAGTGTGTGTGTGTGTGTGCAACTTCGTAGGAGCTACGAAGAATGCCACTCTCAACTCACACTATACTGCAACTCAGTTTAGGGTTTAGGGTGCAGGGGGCAACATACCACCGGAAGTCTGTTGATTTTTTCATGCCCTATGCCCGAAATCTTGAACCCTTGACCCTGTAGTACTCTGACTCCCAGCAGGACATGTTGGAGTTTCATCAGCGTTCCTAGACAGCAGGTTCCTCATCTTGTGGATCTCGAGATACAGTAGTATAAAGCCTGAAAATTAGCCGCAGTACTCCTCAGGGTTGCTTATTATAGTTATATATTATACAGTTTATACATGTACCTCAAAACCGTACCCTAATTATGAAGGCCCCGAACGTTTTGCAAGAGTCCCCTGCTACGTGAACAGGCCAAAGCTCGACTATTTGTGGGCAGGTCGGATAACGTAGGAGTGTCCAGCAACATTGGTACCCGATGTTTTTGGAGCGCTTTCACTCAAATAACTTACTTAGAGGAGCTTTCGTCAAAGATCTCTGCCTGCCCTAAACCTGAAGCACTGAAACCTTACCTATAGTCTCCATTGTGGTTCTTTTTGGGGTAAACTTACAACCCCAATCATGGAACTACAATGGAGACTATAAGTAAACCCACGAAGGCCCCCCGATCACCCTCGTTCTGGCTTTGGGGTGTCCAGCGAAGACCACCCCACTGCTCCAGGCTATCTGTGCGCACTGCGACAGCTGAAGTGCCTTGGACACCAAATCCCTAAACCCTGGCTCTTGAGGTTGACGGCTTGGGGTTTTGACTTCGGGTCTAGAGCTTCGGACGACGTGAGTATGATGGTGACACCCAAACCCCCGAGTCCTAAGCCATGTCCGCCCCATAGAGCTTGCAAACCCTATAGCTTGGCAGGATGTGTTTGTCTGGGAAAAGAGGATTTGAAATGCCGCTGTTGCCAAGCCAAGCCCTCCACCATACAAAAAGCTAGACCTTAAACCCTTAAACGCTGACCCTAAGCCCTAAATCTAGACCCCTAAACCCTAAACCGGGTCACTCGTAGTGCACAGTCGTATACCCGGAGACCTCGTCTGGCTTGTCCGAGTTGCGAGACCTAATATAGGGGCCTTAACAATTACCTATACTAGTTTGGGGGTTTCCATATTACATGTTTATAGTATGATATACCACAAAACCCTAGTCTAACTACTAAGGTCCCTTACATAGAGACTCTAAGCCCAGAAGCCTAGAACAGGGTTCGGCCTGCTCCTTGCACGAAGGTGCACCAGCGGCCATGATCTAGATCCCCTCCTTACTAGCAGCTCGGCTCTGTTGCTTGGGAGGCTTTCAGGAAGGAGGCGATGAGGAATCTGAGCAAGCTTCGTTGGATTCGATGTTTGTGTTTGGTGCGCATCCGACCTTCTAGGAACCCCACCAAATTCTGTTCGAATTGCCATTCCTCCAGGCAGGTCAAGGATCTTCGAGCAGGTCGCCTGCTTGTAGCGCTGCTTTATAGGGGCCATGGATGCTCAAGATTTAGGCTTGGCGCCCTATGTCGCTTGGTGGTGGGCGTCGGTTCGGGTTTCTCAACTGCTCGGGCTTACAGGCTTCCTAGGGCTTTAGGAGGGGTGGTGGTGTCGCTCACCCTGGGCTCTAAGCGCCAGGGCCTTAAAGGCAAACAAGAGACCTTGACTCCTCACTCGCCTAAGGCCCCTTCGCGGAGAATTTGCACTGCGCTGTCTCTTGGCTAGCACTGCTTCCTCCCAGACCCTAAGCCTGTTACTGGTTGCAAAACGGGTTCCTTGGACGTGGAGATCTCCTTAGAAATCTCCAGGTTTACCAGCCCAGTTTCGCTTGATTGAGGAAGGCTTGCTTCGGTTATGTTCTAGAGCGCAGAAACTGTCAGAGTGCGGGATGTGGGGTTAGGTTTAAGGATGCTTCATCGTGATTCATAGGGTCGTAGGGCTCAGTTTGTCTTTGGTGACTATAAACCCTTCAACGGTTCACGGTACGGGTTCGGGATAGGGAACTCAGCAAACGACGCTCTTCACCCGAAACCCGAAGCCGTCAACCCTAAACGATAAGGTTTAGGGCATAGAGTTCCGTTCGCAGGGCCGTGGCTTTTGTGGTTTTGGGGGCTTGAGGTTCAACATTCATTGGGGCCGGGGTGTTATGTGGGAGTTTTTAGGTGAGGTTGAGGCAATTTGGGTCACCGGTCGGTGAGGCGGTAATTAGATTGAGGCTGTATGATAGTTTCATTACAGTAAGGCATAATATGGAATGCTGAGGAATAGTATACGGTCATTTCTAGGGTTTCGGGTTTTAGGATGGGAAAACCTAGGCAAACACCTTTGTCGCCAGGTTTGCCTGGCGAACTTGGATGCCGAGGAGGAGGCGTGGCTGCTTTTCCGCCTCGACAGCGACATTCTGAAGGAAAGCTCTTAGGGTTAGTGTTTAAAAGTTTAGGGCCACTGTAGGGCGCAGGTTTGTTTTCGAAGTGTGTGCTGGAGTGAAGGAGGACATTAGATCTGCGCAAAGCCAAAGCAGCCAAAGCTCCAAATAACTCAGCTGAAGCCTTAAACTCTCAACAGCTTTCCTTAAGCCTTTAAGCACTGAGCGGCAAACCCCATGAGCTCTGAAGAGCTCGACTGGTTCAGCCGCAAGCCCATAAGCCCTAAACCCTAATTAAGCCCTAAGCCCATGGCCTATAAGCCCTAAACCCTAAACCCCACTTGGCCCAGAAGCCCTATATACCCTAAACCCTATGGTTAAGCCTTATACGCCCATGGCCCATAAGCCCCAAAACCTGAAGCCGATCCTTCCCTAACCCCCCAGGTACCTACTATATAGGGTACTAGAGGCCCCAGGGCCCTATATAGTAGGTACCTGGGGGGTTAGGGCTTGAGGCATATCACTGCCGCGATTGCTGGTGGCTCAGGGGAGCACGCCTCGATCGTTGCGTCTCCTGCGCGGGTCAGAATCAAATCAGGCAGAGAGGGCTAGCCGCTTAGCCTTCGGGGGTTTCGATTTCGGGCTTTGAGGCTCTTACCAGGATTTTGTGAAAAATTTGTACGGGCTGTGGGTGTTATTGGTGGGATTTATGAGGAGTGGCGAGTTCTTGAGTGGGCTGACCCGGAACCCTGAAGAAACTGCGAAGTCTCCTAGACTTAGACCTAGACCATGTATACCCCTACAAATCGAAACCGCCAAAGCCCTCAACTCGAAAAAAAGTCGCCCCTACACCTTAAACTTTAAAATTCAATCAAGGTTTAGGGGTTTACCGGCTTAGCGCGTAGGGATTTTTTCGGGCCTAGGGTTTAGAAACCCAAGCCAAGGGTATGAAGGAGTGCGACGTAGTTTCCCAAACTCGAGGTCTGTTCGGGGTGCAGGGGTTTCCTAGGTAGTATTAGGGAGGCCCCTTAAAGGGGACCCTTCTGAACCCTAGGGGCTCTCTTAAAAGGGGACCTTATTGAGAGGGTCTATGTCCCCAAATGTCCCCCTAGTCCTAACTCCTAGGGTTTGATTCAGGCTATGGTGTTCAGCAGGTCAGGATCACTAATTCCTTCTGCAGCACGAAAGCCCCCCCCCCCCCGCCCAGCCTCGAACATTTCTTCCTGCACACCCCAAGCCCTAAACCCTTACCCTTGTCTGAGACTGGGCTAAAGGCTGATTTCAATTCACGCTTGCTTATGTCAGAGGATCTGATTAAAAACCATAGTTTGAGCTGGACGGTTTCAATACACGTTTGCTTATGTCAGAGGGTCTTACTACGAAACGTTTTCTTTTTGTTTAAGTTACGTCCGGAAAATGTCTCATCCCCTCGGCAGGTACACCTTGGACAACGACGCGCGCATGCAGGTGGTGCCGGGCAACTCCCCGGCAGGCGCCGGCGCGTTTCGGATCCCGCCCCAAACCCCAAGGCCGGAAACTCTAAACCCCAGGCCCCAAACCCTAAACTCTAAACTCTAAAATCCTAAACCCCTTTAATCAGACCTATAAGCTCCAAAATCTAAAAATCCCCTAAATGCCTCGAGTCTAGGGCGGATTGTGCCTTGCGAGCTTTCCTAGGGCATGTCGAGGGCTCCAAATGGGGTTTTCGTATCGTTCCTGTAAAGTTGTACACGGATTTTCCAAGTTCATCAGTCCTCCGACGAAGCAGAAAGCATATGATGTGACGTCCTACTAGAACATGATGGCTGCTGTTTCGGCTCAACCACGACTTCAAGCTTTGTTGCTCCGCAACGGCTGGAAGATGTTGCAGATCTGGAGGCTCTCAGGAGAATTGGTGGCGGCCATACCCGCGGAGGGGCCGAAGGAGCTCCTCAGCGACATGAGGGGGCCTTGAAGCAGCTTTTGAATCAGCGACACGGTGTGGTCCCACGATTCAGACAGAAGTTACTCCTCCACGGAGAGAGTTCAGAGGAAAGGTTCCTGCTGCATGCACAGATGGACTTGCATGTGGTGGTGGTGCCGCTTGCTGACGTTTCCCAATCGCAGGCGAACGACCTGGTGGCTGCTGCAGAAAAAGGTTCCATGGCCGAGGTGGAGTCAATGCTGCATCTACCCCAAGATCCAGATCTGTTTGGCTCAGACGGTTCGGCAGCCTTGATGTATGCAGCCGGCGCAGGTCATGTCGAGATCGTTCGCTTGTTGCTGCTGCTGAACGCTGACACCGGCAGGGGTGCGTCGCAGCGGGTGCGGCGCAGCCTCGTCGGTGCCAGCCTTCAATGCACGCATGCGGCACAGGTCATGTCGAGATGGTCTGCTTGATGTTAGAGGATAATCCCCACATGGATTTCGCAGACACGGATGTGGCGGACAATCTTGGCCGCACAGCTTTGGTGTTGGCATCGGATGCGGGTCACGCCGACATCGTCCGCTTGCTGTTAGAGGCCGGCGCCAGCACGGAGGTGGCAGATACCGGCGAGCGCACAGCTTTGATGAGGGCTTTCGACGGAGGCTGTGATGAGATCGTCCCCTTGCTGCTAGAGCACGGTGTGAATGTGAACCTGACAGAAAGCTGTGCCACCTTTGACGTTGGCTTAGGTCGGCAAGTTCTTATGCGATGCACGAGCCCCTAAGCCCGAAGTAGTGTTTGATCTGACCGTTGCACACCAAATTGCGAAACATGAGCCCTGAACCCACACTCTAAACAGGGCTTGAACTTAGCATGATCCCCCCCGGATCCTGGCAGGCGAAATCACCTGGAAGAAGCCCTACGAACCGGTGGCACATACCAGGAGCGGGAGAAGTCAAAGATTGCTGGGCTAGGGGCTTAAGGTGTAGGGGTTTAAGGCTGAGGGTTCAAAAGGCTTCTTTAAGCGGTTCCTTGAAAAGGGATCTATAAGACTGTAAGGGTTCCTTTAGAGTTAGAGGGATCTATAAGACTATACGTAAGGGTTCCTTTAGAGTTACAGGGACCTATAAGACTATCAGGGTTCCTTTAAGGGATCTATAAGGGTTTAGGGTTCAGGACTTGGGGGGCGGGTCTCGTAAAAGAAGCCGATACCTCGCGTTGAGGCTTTGGCGCCTCCCTGACTTTCAACAGCCGAAACCTCAAACTCTGCACGTTTCAGCACGGGAAAAGCAAAGCCTGTCAAGAACAAACAGAGGTTCAAACCCTAAACCCTAAGCCCTAAAAGACTCGACGACGAAACCTGCACACTAGGCCCGCTCGGCCCCGACAAGCTGCCGCTCGCCCAAGCTTACTGCTGGTAGCCTCTGCTCAAGCTGGCTGTCCCTCAAATCCCCTGCCCCAATCAGCAAACCTCTGCGTAAGCATTGAATCCCTCCAGAAGCTTGATGCCCAAAGCTCGGAAAACCCCTCACTTCCAACCCTAAAACCTAAACCCGAAGCCTCCTCAAGCGGGCTCGTCCTTGCTAAGTGGGAGGGAAAAAAAACCCCTCAAGCCCCCAAAGATCGATGCCTGAAAATCCTCGAGGATACGAGGTCCGGACGGCGATGTCCAGCTGGACGTTCTCGGACTTGAGGTTTGTAAAAAGAGGTTTTTAGGCGTTTTTGGCGGCCAGGGGTTCAGCTTGAGGTGCTGCCCTAAACCCTAAACTTCCCTAAACATGAAACTTCCCTAAGCACTAAACCCCAAAAACCCTAAACCCTAAAGAAACCCTAACAGCCCTCTTTCGGGCTGCATGTTTTTGGGGTTTGTTGCGACCCCCGGAGTTTGGGGTCCATCTCTGCAAGTCCTGGCTTGAAGACTGGGCGTTTTTTTTCGGTATGTAATATGGAAAGTTTTCTAAATTAGGGTCCCTTTGGGGGTCCTTTGTATAAGGGTGCCGTACTATATTGGGGACCGGAAAAGGGACCCGAATTTAGAGAACTGCCCATATAGGGGCCTGAATAGCTACCAATAC
>CAJNJA010012801.1:0-12950 GCA_905231915.1 Symbiodinium necroappetens | reverse complement strand
GACGGTTCTGCGATTTCAAAGTCAAAGTCTCTCTCTCTCTCTCTCTCTCTTCCTCTGTCTCTATCTTCTTGTGGTTCTTGTGTTCCCCTTCTTTCTTTCTGCTCCCCACCCAAAAGAAAACCAACGATTTTGCCGGACTCGCTGTGAGCACTGAGGCCCCGAACCGAGGGCTCCGGGCCTCAGCGATGCGTTTGAAAGTGGTGTTGGGTTAGGTTAGGGTTTAGGGTTGGGAGGAAGTAGTTGTTCCGTAGTCCTCATAATCCGTGACTTGCATGACAGGATCTAGGGTTCCTGTGGTCAGAGTCAAAATCACACGAATCACCATATCCATAGTCGTTTGCACCTCCATTGGTATAGTGGCCTCCTTCTTCACCCCGTATAGCTTCTTTGGTCGATGCAGACCGACTGCTTGATAAGTTTAGTCTGCTAGTGTCGCAGTTTTCTGATCTCCGCATCCCCGTCGTTAGGCCGCCAAGAAGGTTCGAATCATGAAGTAGGCGCACTACCCGATGCCAGTCCCAGTCAGAACGATCCTCGCCTCCCAACAGTTGCCGGGCGCCAGTGTCATTGTGGCAATGATCGAAATGTTGCTTTCCAGTGTCAGGGGTTTAGGGGTTTAGGGGTTTAGGGTTTAGGGTTTAGGGGTTTAGGGTTTAGGGGTTTAGGGTATGTTACGTTCCAGTGTCAGTCACTACGGCCTGCTACAAGGTGGGACTACTTCTTGAAAGATGAGGATCGCAGGCACTTTCTGGGGCCCCTTTGTAGGGGAGACGGGAGAGAGAGAGAGTCGGGGAGGGAGAGAGGGAGGGAGGGAGGGAGGGAGGGAGGGAGAGAGCTACACAGAAACACGACATGGTTTTAGATAGACAGAGACTGTCGATTGAGAATTTTGGACAGCTTCATCAGCAGTCATCGTCGCTTCAAGACGTGGCATGTCGTCGGCCCCGATATGTTTTGGTATCGTTCTGGTCAGGATATGTTGAAATTGTTTGAACACCGGGGTTCATGTTGACATACAGTGTTTTTTGTTTCTTTCTCTAGACATTGATGGTGGTTATGAACTGTTTAGGTCTGCCTTGTTCGTTTATGCCTCACAGAGTCTACGTCAGACACTAGTTGTTCGCATTGTTTCCGTCGCTGCAGTGTGTGTTGTCTTGTTCTGCCGGTACATTCCTGCTCCAGCCCTTCCCTTCAGCAAGTGTCCGCGGACCTTGGGATACACAGTTGCGGCGTTGGTTTCTCGGATATAGCTCATATCAACTATGCGATAATGGTGCAAATATATGTGCTCACACACAGACATACACACACACACATATATTTCTATTTTTATTTTTATACATATATTACACCTACATGCATGCATGCATGCATATATATATATATATACATAGGCAGGACCCTTTGAAGGACAGACGCCTTACAACTGTAGGTAAAGGGTTTAGGGGTTTAGGGTTTGGGGTTTATAGTTATAGGGGTTTAGGGTTTAGGTAATTGGAGTACGCCCTGCAAAACGCTTCCCCACCCCTGTCCAAAAGGCTTGAAGCAGAAACCCGCGAGAGGTGCTTCGCTGGTCGTCTCAGCCGGCAACTCTCGGAGGAGTTCGCGTCTGTTCCACCTGGGCAACCGGGTCTGTGAAGTCCCTTCAAAGTTGAAAGCCTAACCATTTCTTTGCCCGAGACTTCAGCAACTGGATTCAGCGTGGGGTTTGGGCTCCAGAACCCGGACCAAGCAGCGCAAGTTAGTAAGGAAGCAGCCCAGGCTTGCGTTGTAGTTGCCCCAGAAGTGTGAGCTGTGCCGCAGACAGGAACATCAACAAGGATGTGTTTTCATCGGATTCCAGAAGCAGCTGTGCTTGTTTACATGGCCTCCGTGGGTCACATAGACAATTATCTTCATTGGCTCACATAAAGTCGGTGCGGTGGTGCAGAGGATCATACAGATGTTCATGGAACTCCTGTGGCTGCCGTAGGATTCCTCTGACCCATGGAAAGCTTAGTTGCGATGTTTCCAAGATCGAGGGCTCCATCACAGGGCTCTTTTGTTGTTCCTTTTGTGCATTCCTACCAAGCTTTGAGACACTCTTGGGCTGCATCCCGGTTTAGGGTTTCGGGTTTAAGGCATTGCAAACTTAAGCTGGCAGGTTGAGTCGTTTCGGACTATCTGCGGCTTCTGGTTCGAGCACCGTTGGTGGATATACCCGTCCGTTCCATCGGAGGGCTCCGCGTGTTTTCCTCAGCATGTGATTCTTGTGTTGAGTATCAGGCGCGAGGTGTCACCAGGGTGCAGCTCGACGACACCCAATGCATCATTGCTGCTGATATCTGTACTGTAGATTGAGTGGTACGCAGCTGCAGGCCGCATGTCCTGTGATAGGTACTTTTTAGCATGGGCGATCTTGTTAATATGTGCGGGCGCGAATGTGCAGCTCATCCATGCCTGGCTGTCGTCCAGCTGCTATTTGCCGCCTGTGCTGGTTTATAACGCTTCCTGCCTTTTTCTCTCTCTGTCTTCCTCGCTCTGTCTCTCGCTCTCTCTCTGTCTGTCTCTCCGTCTCTCTCTGCGTTTATCCCTCATCAGAAGCTTCGCTTACACCAAGAACGAGGAGTTCCGACAGGCTGTCCTCACTGAACATGATGCCCGTAATTAATGAGGTCATGGACGGAAGAACCTATTCACGTGTCCCAAGCGGCGGCGTTCCAGAGGCCGGGGGCTCAGCTTCAAAACAACTCCACGGTAGTCGTCCGCATCATCTACAGGACTACAGGACTGATGCTGACTAGCGGCGGCGGCAGCAGCAGCAACCCAGAGGGGGACGAAGATGATGTGAACGGATGACAGCAGCAGCAACAGCAACGGCAACGGCAATCGCAAGGCCAACCACAACCACACCGCCACCGCCGTCACCACAACCACCACCACCACGAAGAAGAAGAAGAACTGCAAAGTCAGCGACAGCGACAGCACCACCAAGAAACGGCAAATGCACCAGCACCAAAGGCGGCAGCTGCATCAAGAGTACTACTTAGCACGCACCGAGGAGTAAGGCTGCAGCTGTTTGATGTGTCAACAGAACAAGAAGCCCACAGTGATGTAACAAAGCAAGAGATGGAGATAGGTGAGGTAAAGAGGAAGGAGGCAAATTTCTAGCTTGTCAGTTTCCAGAGGTAATCATGAGAATTACCGTACTGAGACAAACAGGGCTTCTCACGTCGTGGGACAAGTTGTGCTGATATGGGGAAGCAGTTGGACAATGCTGGCTGCATAGATGTATGTCATGCGAACATCGGGCAGGGGACGGTTGAGACCAGAGGTATCGGCAGAATCGAACTTCTCTCAGCAACGGCCCTAAGCTAGTGCCCGGAAAACACCCCCAAATCCTTGAACCCTAAATTGCAAGCCTTCTACCCCCAGAGCAGACGACACTCACAGGTTCGGGTGCTCGCCGTGAGCGAGAACACGCGAGAGCCGGATGCCTGGAGCACCTGGAAGGGGAGGCCTTCTACGCGCCTTTACAATTCCTTCAAGGGTTCAGGGTTTAGGGTTTAAGGGTTTAGGGTTTAGGGTTCCATCATTTTGAAAAAATTACAAGGGCTTTGGGATTTAGTATAGATGCCAAGGTATGAGTAACACTATTCTCTTTTTTGGTGCCCATTTTAATCCCAGCATCACGTTAAGGTCCCCTGTTGCTGAGGCTTGTTGTCTCGGTTCAGGGCAATGAGGTCTTGGGGCTCGGGAGCCCCGGTTGGGCGCTCCGTGAAAATTGGAGATCGGGCACGAAACAGGCTTTTTCATTCCTACGTGCCAGTATACCCTGGCTTCTACTGTACTTACCATCCGATGTCAAGAAAGCATACACCCAACAAATCAAGAGCTGCAGCTTCGGACACCAGACTGCTAGCCCACTTTGCTCACACGGCGTCGTAAAAATCGCTGAGATAAAAATTGAGACGATCTGTCAACACACGAGGCGGTCACAGCTTGAGTCGTCAGGGGCTTCTAGCTACTGTTCCAGTGACAAGCAAAGTAGCCAGACCCTAAGAGCAGCAAATGTGACCTTGCCTACACAAATTGTGTCCCACAAAATCCAACACATCTGAAACATTGCTTCCAGATGTCGATGCGACCAGTTGCACATGCGATAACCGATCGTTATGTTGGCATTCATAAGTGCTCTACATAACTTTCGTTCTTTCTGTCTTATGAAGCACGTCCGACATAAAAAGACCCGGAACCACATTAGCCGTGAGCCGTAAACAATCCTGAACCGCTGAATCCCTAAGCCCCATGCTTCCAGAGTGTGACTGTTTCTCGTCGAAATCTTAATCCCATGAGGTCGTCCGTACAGGTTGTGAACATTCTGCCGTCCCACCCGTGCACTGCGAGCATAGACGTAGCCAAGCCGGAGGCAACAACCTTAAATACCTCAAGCCTCAACCCGAAGCCAAACAACAAATACCCTCCTAGAGCATGTATGTATATATATATATATGTACTGAAGCCTTCCGCAGGTGTGTCAAAGCAGCTGTCGTCCTCAGCCTTGTCGCATTGATGGCCGTGGCAGCCTGGGCCTTTGAGCGTTCAGGATTCGTAGGCTTGGGATCCGGCGCAGTGTAGGCCAATAAGAGGGGTGATGCTGTCGCGCCTACAATAATTTTCACAAGCATCCGCGGAAACTCAATGCGTCGCTGCTCACATCTGCTGCAAGCCCCTGCCCAATCCACTCCTCAGTATTTTAGCCGTCGCCACCTAACAACCAAATCTTCCAGTACTGGATAAGTCTCAGCGATGCCTTTTGAGCGGTTGGGGAGGTTCAAAAAGCAACTGGATCCTTAGGGTCTATGGGGTCATCAGCGTCTCGTTGGTGCGCCCTTGCTACTACAAGGAACGTTATATAGAGACCGGAATCATTCGTAATCAACACTGATTAATACTCTTTGCCCTATGGTCCCTACATAAGAGTATAATGTAGCCCAAGACCCTGTTGGTATTATTAAGCGCCCCTTTGCCGTAGCAGCAAGGTTGGGATGGGTTCTTTTCAGCGTTGCAGGCAGATGACCATCACCCTAAACCCTAAACCCCTGAATCCTAAACCCTAAACCCAAACCCTTAGTAGCCTAAAGAGCAAGAACCCTCGGACCACGTCAGCCGCCAGACCTAAACACCGTGTTCGGCAACCAGGCATCTCTGAAGCACCTGTGCAACAGTATCTCCACAAAATGATATGAACGAAAACAAGCGTGAAGTTGTACATATGTGCGGCACTGCATAGACTGTTTAACAAAAGAACTACATCCGCTGAGATGCAAGCCAATGATGGCAGATAGAGGAGCCTCAGCAATTAGAATAGGGTCCCTTAGGGTTCGTTTCTATAACTCTAGCATAATCCCACCCGAAACCCCGGTCTAATCATTGGGTCGGGTCAGACAAACCGAGGTATGCGAGACTGTCAATTTCCGTTTGAACGATTTCCAGCCCTCCATGCTGCAAGGTCGTAGCGCCAATGAGACCTCTCAAGGCAACGGCACTCCATGGGGCGATTATGGCAACTACCCCTGCTTCTTCAGTTTAGATTATGAACTTCCTGCAGTTCTGTCGTTTACAGGTTTGCTGCAGTTCCCGTTGAACGGTGTTGTAGATGACAAGCGTGATACCGATTGAGACCCACCTGTTTGTCAAACCATCGCATCGTGCCTTGCAATGCCATGCTTTAGCTTTAGTACCTGGCAAAATCCCAACAAGGGAACGATGGCGTGGTCGGACAGGGCTGCTGTTTCGCTCGCTTTCCCGATCGACAGGGAGCCGACAGCACGATATGCAACGCTCCTAGCTACCTGGTATGTTGTCTTTAGCTCAGGGCCCCCCAGAAGGATCCCACTGTCCGGGGCCCCCTACCTTCTGGAACCCGCGTTTGAACTTCTTCGGCAGCTCCAAAAAAAGGCGCAGAAAATGTCCAAGCACCCCGCAAACGGCCTCCTCTTTAAAATGTATGCGCCTCCTGCAACATCATTTGAGCCGTGTGGCTTCGTGAATATATCAACGTCAAGGAACAGTTCGACCGTGTCGGGAAGGTGTCATCGCACTAGAAACCCCGAGGAGCCTCAGCCATTCAGGCCCCTATCGATACTAAATCCTTGTTTTGGGTACAACTTGTAGAATTCTACATTGTTGTTGATATAAAGCACCCTAATAAGGATTAACAATAACAATGATCATATTTAATATGTGCCCAACAGGGAACCGGCCATGTTACGTACATGTTTCCCAAACTCTCGACCAATCAGGATTCCCCTGGCGGACTCTGCCGGAAACTGTGCCCTTTCAAGGGTGCCCTGCGCTTTGAAATCGAAGCCCTGAAGTCCAACTCCTACACCCACAAAAAGCCGTAACTGCTAAACCCGCAACCTATCAAGCTTAGACCCTGCCAGCCCTAAGTTTTCAAGCCCTAATCTGCGGAACCCGAGGCATTTAAGAATCCCAAGCCCTGTATGACTCTGTTCGGTCCCATAAGCGAAGTAACAGGAACATGCATTCATGCTTTACAAGAGAACCTATCCTTCACCCCTCAAAGAGCACAGAGACATTGCAGGGACGATCTGCAGAAAGGTTTCAGATGACAGGCCGGGTATCTGAGAGATTGGGGCAGGCTTCGGGCTTTAAGTTTAGGGTTGGCAGGGGCGACTTTTTCACCTTACAGCTTATAGGCTCAAGGAGAGTTGGGAAGTGAGGATGGTCGGCTTCAGGTCGCTCATGGTGCCGTTCAGGCGAATCTAGGGCCGTGCATCATTTCAAGTTGTGTGGAGGAACCCTCTTGAATAGTATTTGTAGTTATTCAGCCTTCGCGATTACACCGCTCTGAACCACAGTGGTCAGCAGAACCCTAAACCCTAGACCCTACTGACCTTGGTCTACGAGCAGACTAGTTTCAATCCGCCTGTGCTTGACAGGCCTTGAAATGGATGCAGAAGTTCATGGCCAGCAAGGACGCGACCCTTGAAAAAGGAATCCCAAATCAGGGGCCGCTGTCTTGTGGATGGTGTAATGCAGCTGTTCGGGCCCAAGAACTCCGTATGAATGGTGCCTTGCTCGGAAACTCCCCAAGAAACCTAGACTGGAGTGACAGAGTGTCCACTGCGTCTTAGTTGTTGGGCTTCGGCATACGAGATGACAGCATGACATGGGGGGCCTAATCATTTGAATAGGGTTTGGGGGTATATTATACTATACGTTTAACAAGGAACCCCCAAAACCTTATTCAAACGAATCAGGCCACTACCTTTCTGAAGTTTAGCCCTAAAACTCTGAACTAACAGATAACAGACCTCACCTCATGAACCGCAGGGGGAAAAGACCTCGCAGCCCCTGCCCTGCGCTTGCACGCAAAAGAAGACTCCATCACCCAAACACAGAATTGGAAGCAGCCGTTTTGAAAGAGCATGTTAGTTTCATGTATTCGGCCGTATACACAAAAGGCTAAGGGCTTCGAGATATTTAGGAATCTGGGGGCTCGCGAGTCTAGCTGGCGGAAGTATCGCTAAGCGGTTGCGTGTTTCAAGTCCTTCAGTTCCAGATCAGACGAAGGCGCCTCAACTCTTTTCTGAAAGATTCTCGTAGATTTTTCGCAGAGCTTTAGATGTGTCGTTCATCAGCACAACTTGAGCGAGCAAACCCGGCTTGCTTTGCAGGACAGTGCGTCGCATGCATGCGACTGCCTTAGCTTCTTCCTGGGTTCGTAGTGATAGTGGATTGAAGGATCTGGCGGGTGCAGGGCGTCCCCCAGTCGTCAGCAGGTGAGTGGATTTCTCGTGTGGAAACCTTGCGGTTCTGTCCTTGTCCCTGTCAATCCAGCATCACTCGGACGAGGACCAGCAGATGTCAATTTGGGCTAGGAGGTAAGAGCCGCGTAGGACCAGATTCCACCTCACGTAACTTGCAGCTGCGCAAATGTGTGATTGAGAGATTCTCGCTGAGTTTGTATCAACTTCCAGAGGAGACCGCTCAAGGGATTTGTTTCCACAGCTCGTGGTCTTAGGGGACTCGGGTCTAGGGTTTGGTCTTTGGGTTCCGACAAGGGCTCAACACAATAAAAAAATCCTGCATTACCCATAATAAGGGATATACCATAACTATCATAGTTTAGGGTCCTTCAGCCGAGTGTGGAGCTTGGGCTGCTGCCCGTTTTTGTCCAACACTTTCCAGTGACAGATCGGGTGGCGCCGCCTCTTCGTCTGTGTGTAGCCCGAGCCCCGGCTTTGTGCATGGTAACATACTTAGATAGCTAATGGGAGAGCCATAAATTTTTCTTTCCTTACATATTCGGCTATCCCCAAAAATTTGAGGTTTTTTGGGCCTGGTTGTTGAAGAAGAGAGCATATAGGCCCAGAGTCAGGTGCATCAGGGAATAATGGTGGGTGTTTATTTTCGGGTGTTATCATGTTGATACTAGCAGTAAAAGCCCTTTCATGATGTCCCCATAACGAAGCCGTCGTCGCACGCGGTACATGTTGCCTTGGTCTAAGTCTACTGGAGAGACTTCATAAGAGCACGTGAAGTATGTTTTCCCTGTAATCACCCTGTGGGTGTTACGCTGGAGAACCGTCTCTGAAGCTCACATACTTTCAGGATGTAGTCTGCTGAAAAGCTAGTGTCACAGCTCCCCGTGCTTTTCTTTTGCTTGGTGGGCGCACTGAAGGGTGTAAAGTATACGGCAGTCTCTTGACAAAGTATTTCTCAAACCCCCAGAGAGGAAACCGCTTGCGATTGAATCTTTGCGTAGTAGTCGTCGTCTTCGTAGTGGTAGTGATTGAATGCGGCAGGCAGTAAGTCACTAGGTCGTAGGCCGTCGGTAGTAGGTTCTTGCAGTAGCATTCGCAGGCGCAGTAGCTGTAGCAGTCTAGCAGCAGGAGGAGCAGCAACGTGGTATAGTAGCAGTAGTAATGACAGGACGTTCTGCACCTGACAAGGGATTACAGCGTAGAGCAAAACTGACAGGATATCAGGCAAGCCCCTGGATGTGAGTCTCTCGCATGCTATGCATGAACGGGCTTAGGGCGTAGGATTTACGGTTGTGGAACCGAGTGTTCTGTCAGGTTGCCTAACACAAGCGTACCGGCTGATGGCCTAAAGCTTATGTCCTAGGGGTGCATGGGGATTGAGGTGCTGCCTTCGGAACTGGGGTGTTTGTGGGTTCTACAGCAGCGCATGTACAGATCGAAGTGCTGGTGTCCCTGCCTGGAGTTCTCGTGTTTGCCGGTGTTGGTGAATTGAGCGTGCATGATGACACCTGCAACTCGCGTGATGTAGCGTGTCCAATCTGGCTTCATCAGGAGCCTGAATAATTAACGCAGAATGTCTTAGGCCTTGGTCACAAACTGGTAGCAAGAAGTGCCCAGAAGAGCCCTCGGCTACTGAAGCAGGCTCCAAATGGTTTAGGCTCTACCCTTCAGCCTGTCCAACCCCAAGGCCCCGAAGCCTCGTCCCCGAAATTCCAAACCGCCTTTTTAATTTTTTCTCAGTTAAATCTCCTTGAGCCCTATGAAGCCTGAACCTTCAGCCCTGAACCCTAACCCCATCTTCAATGATTACAACTGTGTTCCTTGCGGCTTATGACAGTATCACTATAAGTAGACTGCACGAGTATATGTCTGCCCTGAACCCTCTAGAACTCGGCCAGACCGCCATAAATTCCTACGATAGCATTCAAACCTTACCTTCCAATCGTTCAGGCCGGGCGAGGCGTCTGACGGAGGAGGGCAAGCCATGGGCTAACTGCCACGCATGCCCAGAAGACTATCAACGACAATCGTTCAGCAGCAGTTGCATCAAGAAGAAGAGGGCAACAACTATCTGTGGTCATCATCCGGTGAGAACATGGTTACGAAACACACAACCATTAGGGTTTAGGGGTTTAGGGTTTAGGGTTTAGTAGCTGTAGGTTTGGTGTAGCTTTGCCTTGGTGTCGGTGCTCACCAGTGGCCATCAGACCCGGTTCGCAGCAGCGGGTTGGGAGAGATAGATAGATAGATAGATAGATAGATGTGAGTGTGTATGTATATATATATATGTATAGTAGAGTTGGTTGAAGGTACTAACAAATGACGATGAGCATTACAGCTAGTAGTAAGAGAGATACAAATCATGCCATCCAACTGTGCAACATCGCAAGCCTTGTGAAGGGGAGAGTGCTGCTGTAGATGAACTTGGGTTTCGAGTTCCTTGGCTCATTCTTGCATCTAAAGTCGCGAGAAGCTTTGCCTGAATTGTCCGAGCATGAGTTTTAGGACGCTCCGGAAATTTTGATACAACTATTCCGGCTTTATTGAGACGTTAAAGCTTTTATAGTATACCCCAAAACCTGGCCAGGGGAGGTAGAGGGCCTAAACCTTCTGCCTTTCTTTGAGCGAAGAGGAGGCGGCGGTTGAAGCCCAGCTGACGAGCTGGCTTCATAAAGGCGCGCAGACTCAGCGGAACAGCGATTGTAAGTAGGGTGGTGCAGAGGGACTCCCCAGAGACCCAGAGAGCCCAATACCCCTTAATTAAGGAGTATACCTTAAATTATAGGGGCCTTAATATTATTCTTTAAGGTATATATTCCTTAATTAAGGAGTATACCTTAAATTATAGGGGCCTTAATATTATTCTTTCAGGTATACATTCCTTAATTAAGGAGTATACCTTAAATTGTAGGGGCCTTAATATTTTTCTTTCAGGTATATATTCCTTTAAGGGGTATTGAGCTCTCTGGGTCTGGCGCTTGAGCTTTAGAGGCTTGCGGGGTTGACTACAACGCTAAGCCGCCGCTGCCCGTTCTGCTCCACGAAGTGGAACCCTTTTCAATCATGGATACCTTCCCCAATACGAACGCGCAACCTCCAATAGCCTCTGCTTAAGTGGGCAGTGGCCAGTTTGTAACAAGCGCCCCTTGTTGGCTCAAGTAAGGGTGCTATTGACATGTGCCTCGGCCACGTTGACCAGCGCTGGGAAGACCATGCCTGTCGCGGTGCCTGACGAAGCCCCCAACAAGATATCAATAGTGGTCATACCGAAGTAGTATCCACTAGGAATCACAAGAGCTGATAGTAGCAACAACAAAACACCTGCAAAGCAATTGCAACAGCCACTGGCAATGATAAGCAGTCTAACAAAGCTGACGCGTCCTTGCAGCTGGTGGACTTTGACTCGAAGATGTCGCAACATGATGGAAAACAGACACAAAATGGCTTCTTGCACAGGTGCCTCGGGTGGCCTGCAAGCAGCCGTCACCGACAAGCTCCAAAGTCCGGGGCTGTGCAAAGATTGCAGCGCCGAGTCTACGCTTCTGGCAGTGTCGCTGTTGGCATCGGATTCGGAGGAATTCACATGGTGTAAGATTAAACTGTCTGTGCCGACACAGGATTCTTCAGAACCAAACCAACTGCAAACCGCTCGATGACGTAGCTTTATATGCTACATCACACAGTAGAAACGACACTACGGTTGGTCTAGCGGCTTGCGACTGAACAGGTTTTAGAACCCTTCAAGATGTCCTGAAGACGACGACGACCTACAGGTTGACAAGGGTTGTCATTGGGCTTTAGGGTTTAGGGTTTAAGGTTTAGGGTATAGGGTTTAGGGTAAAGGGTTTAGGGTTTATAGGGTTTAGGGTCAACAAGCTTCCAGAACCCAGCAGGTCAGAAACCTGGAAAAGGCTTCTCACGAGACTTCCCGAAAGAGCCCCATACCCCTTAATTAAGGAATATACCTTAAAAACATAGGGGCCTTAATATTATGATTTAAGGTATATATTCCTTAAATAAGGGGGTATTGGGCTCTCTGGGTCCTCGAGTTTCATGATTCCCCACGCAGTCTAGGACATTTTCAGCTGGGTAGTTATCGGGTAGTTACCGTTAATAGGAGCCTTATAGAAGATCTATATGCCTTATAAAAGCCTTATAGAAGCCCTATATACCCTAAACCCCCCACCTGTAGTTTCCTTTAACGCAGTCGCCGCAAGGTGGACTCCAAGGTCCAGAGGTAAGGAAGGTCAAGAAAGAGCTGGAGGCCATGGTAGGGCTTAGGGTTTGTAGGGTTTAGGGTCTAGGGATCAGGGTTTATAAGACTATGGGAGTTTCCGAAAATTAGGGGGTGTACCTTAATTTGGGGGGTCCTTAGAATAAGGCGAATAAGGATCCGACTCTTTAGGGTACTATATTAGGGTCCGCTATTTTCGGAAACCCCCATGTCAGAGTGCACAAGCCAGGATAGTACGATTCCTTACAAGTTCCTGAAGGTGAGCCTTTGACTCTACTACACCGCCGTTGCGACATCTACCAAAAACCCCCCCAAACAAGTAGGTAAAATAAGGGCCGAAGACCCATAAACGGCGATTATTATTCTACATACTTTTGGGGTCCAGGTAGGGCTTTAGGTCTCGGGTCCCGGGGGCTGCAGGGTTTGGAGTTTCACGGCTCCGGATGTCTACGAGCCCCTGGGTCGAAGATGTGGGGGTCTGCATGGGTTTAGGGTTTTGGGTTTAAGGGTTTAAGGGTTTAAGGGTTTTGGGTTTAGGGTTTCGGGTTTAAGGGTTTTGGGTTTTGGGTTTAGGGCTTAAGGGTTTAGGGTTTTGGGTTTTGGGTTTTGGGTTTAGGGTTTAGGGTTTTGGCACTCAGTAGAATCACTAGAACCCTAGGCCTAGCTGCACTTCAGACTTTTTCGGGATGATATCATGAGTATAATCCCCTATAAAACTGAAAGTGTACACTTTTGGGGGGCTTATGACACTCAGAAACTACGTAAGGTTGGGCTGACGAACTTCGAAACTAAAGGGCCCTAAACCTCCCGATCTCCCCTCACGGGGTGGATCCCATGGAGTTTGTGTGGGTGGGGGGGGGGGGAACACGGAGGACAGTGTTCGAAAGAAAGGGAGATCCCAGGAATTACAGAGCCTGGGGGCCTCAAGAATTAGAAAATAG
>CAJNJA010012800.1:0-12950 GCA_905231915.1 Symbiodinium necroappetens | reverse complement strand
TTAGGCACCAAAAACAACAGTAGACAGGGCTACTTCATTCATACATGATGAAACTCCTGGTGTTGCAAAAAAAATCAAAGGATTCATTGTATCTAGTCGACCATCCATCTATGTACATGCAGGAATATGTAAACATGCTTAAAAACGTTTGATTTACTCGCCAAACACGGGCCCGTATTCCGACGCACCCTCAAAATCAAGACTACAATTTGCGGTTCGTAGTCTCTGGGTTTGGTGATGGGGTCTCATGTTTTCGTCTGCGGGCTTCACGAACTCCCAGTATTTGTCACTAGCTTTTCGATTGACCCTAGATGTCCCTCGACGGCAAGTCTCGTGCCAGCAGAAGCTTTCTTCTCGCGGTGTAAGCATCTGGAGTTTCACGCTTCGCAGTCGCGAGCGCCAAACACTTCGGCGTCGCGCAAACTGAGCTAAAAGCGCGCTACTTCCCAGAGTTGGCACAGCACCACCTGGTCTTAAGGGCACACGTGGCCTGGTCAAGATCTCCTCGGAGGATGCCCTAGAAGCAAAGATCCGTCCTTCTCCGGATCTCTCCTGCCTCATGCTGTGGGACTGCAACGTTGCGCTACGATCGAAATGCATCGACGAGTGGCAGTTGTCAGGCCTGGGTGTGCGTGGAGCTGTTGCCTCTGACATGCCCGAGCCTTCCAAACTGATGGCCTCGCTTCGATCGCTTCGCTTCGCACCGAGTCGGAGTACTGGGCTTCGGGCTGAGGGAGCTTCACCGCTCAAGTCGGCTTCGCTGCACATGATCCTGCTCTACACGATTTCCAGCCATATGGAAACGTCATCCCGGACCTGGTGCCGTCCTTGTGGCTTTAGATCGAACGAACCAGCGAATCAGCAAATCGTGTGCTCGGGCCCATCTGGAAGCAGATACCATTGCCTCAACAAAGCAACATCTAAGCACGGCGTCTCGGCCCCGAGCCCGAATCCTGCAGGGCAATGGAGGCCCGGTTCAGGTGGTCCTTCACTTCTCGGGACGACGGTTTTGCACACCCGTCAATGTGCATTTCACGTGCGAGCCTCTCGCATGGACGACTCTCGGGCACGCGAATGCCAAAACCAAAGCGCCTGGACGATTGCCTTGGCAGCGTCGGACAGCGACAGGAAAAAAAGGATCCCACGCTCAGGGCTTGGCCAGCTTCTGAAGGGCTTCTTTGGCCTGCGGATCAAAGCCAGGTCGCTTTGCTCTCTTCGGCCACCCCCGAGGCTCCTCTCTGACACGGCGCCGCTGCATCCTTTTGCTCTGGACCACCTCAGCGTGCTTTCTGCTTCCGGCATTCGCTGGATCTCGCGAGCGCCTGGCCTGGGTCCAGAGGGCGAAGAGGCGGCCACGCGTGGGGCCCTCGCGGCCATCGCGCCTTTTGTTCCGGGCAATTTGGGTAAAAGAGCCCGAGCCCGACAAGACGCCACTGCCTCCAGGATCCAACACCTTTGGGAGTCCCCAAAAGCTGAGAAGGAGGAACTCTCTTTCCCCCCTTTTTGGCCTAGAGCTTCTGACTCTGAGGCCAGAGCCGACCATCAACTCTCGCGCACGACGCTCATTGAAAAGATGACCTCTTTGGAGCAGCTCGGCTGCTCGCACCGTCTCTACAAGAGTCGCTGAAAAGATGACCTCCCTCCCGAGCCTACTATGCGGTTCCATTTCCGGAAACTGCCGAGCAGGGTGCTGTGGGCCTCAAGCTTCGCCACGGAACCCTGACAGTTGAAATACTGCCATACGCTGGAGGCTGGGCAATCGGCGGCAAAAGCTTTGGCCGCTTTCAAACTTTGCCAGCTTCGAAGGGTGACGCCAAGACGTCGTGTCTTCCCAGGCTTGCACATTCTTGCATCGAAAGTCTAACACAGCGGATGCCTTTGCCCTTTGCCGACAAATCGCTTCACGAGCTTTTAACCTTGCAGAGCCACGCAGTGGGAGCCTTATCATGGCCACTCGACAGGGCCGGCCCCACACGGTGGCAATGCCCCACCGCTGCCAAGCCTGGATCAGGGGGGACAGGGGCACAGTGAAGCTCTTTTGTGCAGAGCTAAGCTGCTGCCAAGTTGCGGATCTGAGCGTGTGACTATAGCCTCAATGTTTCGAAGGGCTCCACACACGACGCCGACGACGCCTCTCAGTCTCTGAGTCTCCCTGCCCCGTCTTCGTACGGCAGTCTCAGCTTTCGTCCTTTTCGATTCCATGGTAAAACCTGCAAAGACTCGCACTTTGGGGGGCGACGGTAGCAAAGCTTGGGACGCTTGCCCCTTCGGGCCTCGCCATGCAGCCCAGAAGAGCCTCCTGGATCGATAGATCTCTGCCTTCCTCTGGCCAGCCTCCCGGAAGAGACGAATTTCCCCTCCCACGACACATCTCACGGCAAGGGCGCGCACCCATCTTCTGATGATACTCCGCGTTCGAAAGGCTTCCAGGAAGGCTGCAGCCTTGCAAGTGGTGTCTTGGGATGTGTTGGGCGTCACAGCTGACTTCGCCGAAGCGGTCCAATTGCAAGGGGGAGTGCCGGACAGAGTCTGAGCTCTCAGCCGATCGTGCGGAAATGCTGCGCCGAGCAGCAGCTCGCCAAACTTTACAAGCTTTGCACCTGACCACATAAACACCAGTGTCTGGAGCCTGCAAGAAGCTCAAAAAACCGAGCACAGGACCCCAGAGCCGTGCACTTTCTTGTGACGAGGATCGACAAAGACTGTGCTCTCCTGGCAGATCAGACAGGGCGACAGCAGCTGGAGCGGCTGTCTTCAGTGTCAGCATGTGTCAGCGATAGTCTTTGGTTTTGAATCCATGGCGGGCATTCTTGAGCTTTGGCCCGTTGTGAAACAACAAGAGACTCTCGGCAAGCGCATCACGCATCGAAAATAGCCGCCTCAGGGCCTGATCGCGCCTGAGTCTTGGAAGAAGCTTGACTGCATCCGTCATCGTGTCGGTCACATCAAACCAGCACCGTGCCTCGTCTAGTAGTTCAGGCAGCCACTTCTCACAGCCGGAAAGATCCGGCGCAGGGAGCACCGCTCTTCCTGGTCAAGGGGTGGAGAACCCATCGTCGTCGGCAAATGTAGCTAGCCGTTAACGCCGGTCCTGTGCCGTTTGCCTCTGTGTTTGGGCTTGAGGTCGGCAGCGTGGCTTCTTGCTTCCACAAGCGGATTTCTGCCAACACCTAGGCGGACAAATAACAGCAGCTGTCACAAGCTGCACGATGCGGTGCCAAGGGGCGTACGTGCTGCATAAGTTCAGGGTCACTGCGAGTTGCGTCAGCGTCGTTTTCTAGACGCTCCAGCAAAGTGCGCACTTTGAAGGAGACGTCCTTTTGGTTTATGAGGAACGGCCTTGGTTCTCGCACGTCCACACCTCCGCGCGGCTCTTCGACATTTGGAAGCTGAGTTACACGATGTCCAGGTACTGGCTGGAGAAAAGCAGCATGTCTGCCACCACGGAGAACTCGCGTACGCGCAAGGCCATGTCCTTGCTTCAAGCTGGAAGTGTCGCACAGCTTGAATGAATCGACAGATCTGAGAGTCGTGCCAGGCTGGCTTGAGTTGCCCATGACCTTTCCTTTGTGCTGTGCCGCGCCAGGTCTTTGAGCCGGAACACTAGCTCCGGAGAATCCAGCAGCACCTGGACGTGGGACCACACCGTCCAACTCGGTAAGGAACTGCACAATTGAAAGCCCATTCACACGAGGAGCTGCTGCAGCGTGCACGGGCTGATTCACACACTTGACGGCGGATTCACGCACAAGGGATTCACGCATTGACGCATGGGATTCACGCACCAGCAGATTTGCACGCAGGCCGCGATGTTTGCAAATTCGGGACCAACCCAATACGACCCAAAAAACCAAGACCCCAAACCTCAAACACCCCCAAACCCTCAATGCCGTAAAGTCTGTAACCCTAAACACCAAACCCCTAAAAGCACAAACCAACCTGAATCGTCACAAACCAAAAAACACTTTGGGGCAAAATCTCCTGGGTCGGGCTCTGCAGTCGCGTGTGCTTGGATCGTGGGCGCTTAGAACATTTTGCTCCAATCGCAAATGTCTTTAGCGTGTGCGCTTGAGCCGTGCGTGCTTGAATCGCATGCTTTCATCGCTGTGCTTGAGGTGTGGCCAGTGCTCAATTCGTGCTTGAACAGGTCCAAGTTCGTAAGCCCCGCACATGGTAGTGCAAGAGCTGCTGCAGCATGTGCTCCTGCCTCAGCTTAAGGCTGTAACACTGTTCAGAATCCATGTCATGATCTCACCGTCGACCATCACTCTTACGCACCTGAAGTACACGCACAGGTCGAAGACGAAGCATTGTAGAATTTTGTGGGGCAGGATCTGGAGGCCTAGCAGGCTGCGAAGGTAGGAGATCACAACGGAGAGGATGTAGGGGCTCTCCTTCGGAAGGTCTTTGTTCTCTCTGGCTTCAAACGGAATATGCCAGTCGGCCAGGTTGAAGGGCTCCGCCGAAGGCGCAAACCCCTCCCCTTCCAGACCTTCGCTCCCAATGAAGTGTGGGTAGAACACCTGTGTGACCATGTCCTTTTCAGATAGCATAGATTGGTACGTGATTTGAGCCTCCAGCTCTTGGAGAGAGATGCTTGCGCGTACTCCGGCACCGGAACAGCGCTGAGACATAGATTCGATCACTTGCCGATACGCAGAGTTGAGCACCTGGAAGCCCTGCAGGAGCTCTGCAGAGCGAGTTCTTGCAGCCAGAGCTTTCCGAAGTGTCTGCACTACATGTTCTCTGCAGCCGGTGCGCCGCAGCAGGAGCTTCAGGACGAGACTTACATCAACCGGAGCCTGCGCAAGAAACTGAGCTAAAATTGCCCCCATATTCAGGTGCAGTTGATGGACTGTTCCTGCTCCCGAATCCAGCACGACGCCACCAGACAGGTAATCCCAGTCTAGCCATGCAGACCGCGAAGGCTGTTTCGTCTGCTCCACCCCTTGCTGGCAGACCAATCTGGGAACAGAGTCGCCATCCTTGTGGCGAATGTCGTAGACCGATGCGACCATCCTGCAATGTCAAACACGCCGAAGGCTACGACGGCTCAATGAATGCTACTGCAAGTGGCTTGAAGGCCTAGGCCCTAGGCTTGGCTAGGCTTGGCAATTGGCCCGAACATACACAAATCAGACAGTGTGAAGACGTGGCGTGTCCTCTCCAGACAGTGCACGATCAGAAGGTTGTCAACAACAGACAAGCGGAGCGGACCAAGCGGCGTGTCTTGGTCGGAGATGTCTATCACAATGTCGTGCTCGGGAGTTCCCTTTTCCAGATTCGTAACGTTGCGCAGGGAGACTTTCCCGTTTGATCCATCTGCATGGATGCAGTAGGTACAATCATAAATAGTCATGAGAGCGACATCTCCAGGCTCGATAGATTGGCCACGACCCAGAACCAAGTCAAATCGAGGAAGTTTCGCATTCCGCCGCCTGAAATCAAACGGCTGCAGAGTTCGAGCACCTGTACAAACCAGGGTCGTCGCTGCGGAAGGCTCCAGCCAGCAAACTCTCACTGGGGTAGGAAATGTACGCTGGGACTTCGCTGCTCGTTGCTCGAAGCTGAGGCGGAAGACTTCAATGCCCTGACTCGTGACGACAGCCAGGTCACTGGCATCTTGCCTTATCTTCGTGCCGGTCACAACGGACAGATGACCGTGTATTCATGTACGTAAGCCTGAGCCACCGGAGCCGAGGCACTCTCCGGGCAACCAGAAGAATGCTAGGATCTCGAAGTCCGACTGGACAGGAAGAGTCTGTGACAAGCGCATCCGCTGACAAGCCATTTTCCTTCGGATCAGTCTTTGACACGTTCATTGTGCTCCTCCCTCTGTTCTGCTCCGGCTCCTGGGCTCGACCTCCTCCCCTCCTGCTTCCCTCCCCCTCCCCCTGCCCCTTCCCCCTAAAATTCTAGACCCCCCCAGGCGGTCAGGACTTGCAGTCATGTCACGTACCTTCAGCAATGGCGTAACACTTGCATGTGCGCGCCGTAGCCGTTTCTGTCTCAAGCGGTTTCAAGACACAAGCTCTCTCTGCGTGTAGCAAAACCAACTGTGTTGTCCGCATGCAAGGGCAAGCCTTTAGATCCTCAGATATCATACCTGCGGAACGGTGTAGGTCGGTCTCTGTGCGTGGGGGTGGGTGTGGGTGTGGTGTGGGCGTGGGCGTGGGCGTGGGCGTGGGCGTGGATTTGGGGTGTGGGCATCCGGGGTGTTGGCGTGGGCATGGGTGTGTGTGGCTGTGGGTGTGGACGTGGGTGTGGTGGGTGTGGTGGGTGTGGTCGGTGTGGTGGGTGTGGTGGGTGTGGTGGATGTGGTGGGTGGGGTGGGGATGAAAATGGGGGTGGGGGTGGGCCTTGCAGCCATCACGCCATGGTTTGCAGACATGCAAGACCCCAAAATCAACTGAAATGATATTTGGCAGAGGCTTGTGAATCTCGTGGCCTTGTTGCTCCACTTGCTTGATGGCCAGATCGGCTGCAGACTGGGCCTCGATGCTCGATACGCGCGTCTCAGCTAAGCAACAACTTGGAACTGGGGTACCGACTGCATTGTTCGCAGGCATCCGATGCGCTTCTCGCTCAGAAAGGCGAAGAAGAGCCCGTCAGGAGAGAACCGCACGGATCGCACATCATGCTCCAAAGCTACGTTCAGCCCATCTGGAGGAGATGCCGATCGGTCCCTGTCGATCACATCTGCTGTGATAAAGCCACCCGGCTTGATATGCACGATCCTCGGTTTCGAACACAGAAGTCAAACAAGCTTTGCCCCTTCGTTGCTGCCTCAAAGTACATCCTGTGAGTGCAAGAGGAGACGCTGACATGTTTAAGACGCCATGAGCCACATTTAGCAGGATGGGCAAAGATTTGCTCCGCTCCGCACTGATGGGTCTAAGTCTAAGTCCCACACCGTCGGTGTGCCTCGTCGAAAGTGAGGAGCTCACTGGCTTCTGGCTGCCAGCGATAGACGGGATCCGACAGCTCCAAGGGCTTCTCTTGGCCCATAACACAACCATTCAGGGCAGGAGCGTAAACACCTCGACTGTCTGTCACTACAGCTGCTGGCATGACAGGGCTCTGTGAAGTCTAGTGCCTGGGCATGCCGTGCTTTGGTCGACAAGCGATTCTTCCGGATGCCACTGCAGCAACCGGCACTTGACTTCGTAATCGGGCCGAAAGCGAAGGCACGAAGAAGCTGACGGAATTGTGCAAAAAGTAGGAAACCATCGTGTCTTTACGGAGCTACAAAAACATGACAAAGCCACCTTTGCTCCCGACGCGCGAGGCTGCTCCAGCCATTAAGCCATCGCCTCAAACCTGGCACGGGACACAAGGAAGCACCGCTCGCATGGGTGCCTGCCTTAGGTGCTTTCCTGTCAACAAGTTTGGCGGTAGTGCGCGTGGCCGTGAGGAAGGCGCTCAGTGCAGTCGCACCTGGAAGCTGGTCCAAGGGACGCGGTGGAGGCGGATGCGAGGCTCTCGCCGCGACGACGAAGCGCCCCCTTTGCTCCACGCAGCCTGAGGGTGGACTCAAGAAGATGTAGAACCAGGCAGAAATGCACAAGAGCTGCCTCCAAACACCAAGGGCTCGTCGAACACGACTTTGATGGCGCGCATCCACCCAGAGATCAATTGCCTCTGGAGAAGTCGGGGAGGCTAGAGCCCATCCCGGAAGGTCACCTGCCTGCGAAATGCGGTGGGTTCTCGCTGAACTCCACCGCCTGTGCTCTCGAAGAGCTCCAAAGCTTCTCCTCGCCAGTGCCTCGCAGCAGAACACCGCTTTTCTGCAATGAAGGGCAGCGCCGGTTCTCATGTCTGTGATAGACAACACGTTTATGGATCTAACCGGCCGAAGCGGTGCATGATCGTTTTGCCCAAGCGCGGCAGTGCAGAGGGTCCAACGAAGCTGGTAGCTACACACTTAAACGATGATGAGATCTTTCTCCTTGTAATCTGGATTCCTACCTTTGTAGGCATCAAAAAGCTCCTTGAGCTTCTCACAATAGATCTCGTGCCACTTCTGAATGTCTTCCTCAGGTGCACGCCACTGTCGATAGCAAAGCTCCTCTTGAAGAAGCAAAGAACCTCTACGGCAAGAGGTCGCAAACCAGCGGCACCTGCAACCAACAGAACACCTGCAAAGGCGTCTTGTCCCCGAGAAGCCGTGCTGAGTCGAGCTGGCCCGACTGTGAACGAGTTGCCAGTCGCCCGGAGCTCCGAAACCCCACCTCCTTCCCCCGGTCGCCACGGAACCCAAGCACAACTCAAGACCGAAGACCGATTGTGCACAAGGCTCTGGCCAGGGAACTGCGTTGAAAAGCAGGCAAGCAGCTACCGAGCAATCCGTGATGAAGCTACTAGTCGGGCCATTGTGCAAAAGCACTCCCTCCTGCGCACTATCTCTCATCTGAGGCGCAGCAGTCGGATTCGAGATGTGTGGCATCCCCAGCGGCCTCCCACGAACATACGTCAAGGGCCTCAGCCGAGTCGGGCACTTGTACCTCGCAAGCCTGGCCTTGGTGCAAGGGTCCCCGCTATCTCTCCACTCACCTGACCCCTTCTGGCTTGATGTGTTTCGAACGTTCTGTCTCTAGCGGTAGAAGACACCTCCCCCGAATGCTCTAACTCAGGGAGCACGCGGACGAGTGCGATGTCGCTAGCGACTGGACTGATGCGGTCAAGTTGCACGGCCTTCGGCACAGGCAAGCCGAATCTTCCCCAAAACACGGTTACCTGGGCTGGCTCGGCTCGGGTCGGCTCGGCTTTGCCCTTGAGTTCTGTTCTGCCACAAGACGGAGATCCCCAACGCGCGGCTCAGCGATGCAAGTGGGCCCCAGGTCAACGCCGACAAAACGGTGGTGTTCCTGGGGGACCGTTGTGTCTGGATGACAACTTTGAAGAGGTCCGTCAACAGTGTTGTCGTTAGGCTTGATACCAATACTAAACATCATGAAAGATTGCTGTCGTCCTGATTTCAACTGATATACGTAACCCTGGGCTTTTCCGAGCAAGACCAACAAGTGCTCTAAAACCTGGCTCGTATATGTTGCCGAACTGTGGCCACGAGTGAAGGCTCGGTTCTTCAAGAAGGATCAAGAAAGTGTGGTGGGTAGAGATTCGCTTCTAAGCAGTGGTTACTATTGAAGCTACGACAACAAAATGTGAAGCACTGAGCTGTTCAGAGGTGTCTGAGGTTTGGCATCGTTGTGTGCAAAGCTGGCTGCAGCCTAGGATTCCCGAACATGTAGACTGGAATCACATCTGCACCAGTGCGCAGGGCGAGTTTGATGAACCTGTGCAGACATGCTACTCAGCAGATGCTCATGTGCGCATGACGAAGCGACCTCACAAAATGGCTCTGGACATAGGCAAGCAGCCCGGCTCGCTGCTTCAAGTAGACGGCCTCCTTCTTGGGGCTGGAGGAAAAAAGCTCGACAATTCCACCCACGTAAAGAATGACCACTCCTTGCAGGGTTGTTTGGGCCACAGAAACAGAAGAGACAAGAGGTGGTTCATGAAGGACTGCAGCAGGATGCGGTAAATGTGCAACAAACGCCATGGCACGACAAGGTTGTGGGGGGCCAACTGCGACTACGCCAGCAGGAGAGTCTTGGAAACTTGGTTTGTCAGTGAAACTCTGCAGTGTCTCTTCTGACCATCTATGCATAGCTGGAATGTGCGATGCATTTTTTGACTTCGACTGTACGCTGTGGGCTATTCGGGCTCCCCACTCACGCACAAACACAAAGAATGGAGTACGTGGAATGCTGTGACCCTAGCGCAGTTTGTCTGCCAACAGAGATGCCACATCGTAAACCAGAGGGCCTCTGCTTCAAGCACCAGAAAACTCGTAAAGGGAAAGAAAAGTTCAACGACAATGTTGTCGCATTGAGGTTCTTCGCTTGGCTTCACCCTTTTCCCGAATGCTGTTACACATCTGAGCGTGTGCACATGCTTCCACTGATTTGTTGTAGCCGACGGATTGGACGCATGCAACTGACCATTTTTACGACAGTGCAGTACAGTGCACCCATGACTTTAGAGTCGGTGTGCGCGCGCAGGAAACACACGCTCACACACAGACACAAGACAAACACACCACAACAGCTTCGTCGAAAGTGCCGTGCCAACATACCCAGACACTGCACAGAACCAGGTCTGGCTTGTCGTGGAGTACATGGGAAGAAGATGCAGAATGCAACGAGCACCTAATACACCCGTACAGGAGGAATACTCCGATGCCAAAGCCAAGCTCAAGCAGTGGATAAGGGTAGCGTCCGAGTCCTTCTCAGTCTCAGGCCCTAAATCCTTACTACAGCCTGACAGGCCCGGCCTCTGGCTTTCGTCAGCCTTTTGAACAAGGTGGCGCTGCTTGCGTCCTGAGTGCGATGCTTTGAGATCTTTGAGATGCTTTGATGCCATGTCTCAGGCACCCAACTCATCAATGCAGGCCATGGGTCGATCAACCCAAACATTCCAACGACATCTTTCAGGATCGGAAAATACTTGACTATGGATGCGGCAGCCGTCGGAGCTTCCTCTGTCAACAGGAAGCTCGGGGGCCATTGCTTGATTATACCATGTCACACCACCAAGACGATTTTACATTCTGCCTGCTTTGAGTTGCGCTGCATTTCAGCACACTTGGAAACCGTCATGCACTGACAGCTCGAGGTGCCTTTGCCAGTGCCGCACCGAAGCCATCCACCGCATTCTGTGTCGCAACCTGGACTCCAGATGCTGCTTTGCTGCTCATGCGCGCATATCCTTTGCCAATGGGGCCCATGCGGCAGCGCAGACAGCAGTGAAGGGAAAGATGCCGTGAGGATGTGCTCCGACGATGAAGCTTCGAGACCCTGCGCGGACCTCACCTTGAAAAACGGAATCGGGTGGCATTGCCACTTTGTATTTGTTTTAAACGCCCGCTGCATTCACAACAAGGACCAAGCCGAAACCTGCGCAAATTTTGAAAAGGTGGCCAAACGGCTCTCGCTCGTTCGCTCCTGCTGCCATATAAATTACTCGCAAGCCATTGCGAGGACCCCGAACTCGCAAACTCCCAGTGGCTGTCCAAAGTTTCGTGGTACTCCTCGTAGTCGAAATACTTCGGCACCCTCAGCATCATGCAGAGGGCACTTCGGCCATTCATGCCAGCCGCGCTACAAACAATCTTCTTGCCGAGAAAAAGTTTGGAAAAGTGGCTGCTGCATCGGCCATGATGTGAGCACAATGTGCCCTAAGCGTTCTATCACATAGTCCGGAGTCAGAAAAGACAAGAGAAGCCTCGGCGTAAACAGCACTCGTCCAAGTAAGTGTTGGTTCAACAACCGCACAGGCACAGGCAAGATCTGCCTGCAAGTCTCGGCGACAGCAAAGCCCACGAACCCATCCAAAAAGGATATCTGAGCAGGGACACGACGCATGCACCCGCCTCAGCTCACAGAAGGCAGGCAAAACAAAGCCTGCATGTACCGGGAACTTCGGAACTGCAACCGAAGGTCGTAAAGCGGGGCAATCACATACACGAGCGACCAAAGGGAAGCTGCCAGAAATCCGACAAGCCGTTCCTCAGCAGAGGCAATGCAGCATGTTTAAGGCTGCCATCCTGAGAAGTAGCTTACTAGCAAACGCTGGTTAAAACTCTTGCATCAAGGGTCCGCCTGCGTCCCTCCTGTGAAGGATCTCGTGGGTTTGTCTAGTGCCATGGCGTAGCTGCACGCTTCCGGTTTGGCACACGGGTCCTACCCTGGACTGCTGAGGCTTATCGACTGAGTCTGCGAGCTTATGGGAGTCGTTGACTATCAACAAGAATGACCATGACCGCCGTCGCTTCGGCACTACAGTCTTTCTGCTGGCATGAAATGCCACAAGGCATGAAGCAAGCCTCGGCATGCACCAGCCGAAGTACTATGTCAGCGAGCAGATACAAGTGCCTGGTAGCGAAACTGGATGCACACCTCACGAAGCAAATTCCCTCGACTACTTCTGCAGCCACACATGCACAAACCACATCCGAGGCCTGTCATGTTTGGTCAACAACGTAACCCCAAAGCTCGGGCGGCAACGTTCCTCACGAGCCGTCTGGCGCTGCTCCCCGCTGCCAGTGCGCGCCAGAGAGAGAGAACCCTGCAGCTCACAGATTCGACATGCCTTGACAAGTCCAAGTCGGAACAGGCTTCGTCGCACCTTCTCACAGACCGCAATCTATACCATCTCAGTGGTGTCAGTCGTGTGACTTGACGACAGTAAGTACAAAAAAAAATGAGGCGCTGGCTCACGGACTCCGGAAGTTGAACCTTGCTTGGGCCGACGTCGAGTCGTTTGAGTCGCAGGTGTGGATATCCATTGAGGCGTTCGCGGAGGCTGAGCTGCCACTGCAGCCACTGAGGCATGTCCTCCTGTTGTGAGGAACAGCCAGAGCAAGGAGCAGCATCATCAAAGAGTAAGGGGCACCTCTTCTTCGGCGGACGCTGCCGGAACGGAAGAAAGTGAGCACAAAGAGCCGGCAAAAGGATGTTGTGCGTCCGCATCCAAGTTGGAACGAGCCTGCTGACATGCCAAGCGATCAATGGTTCCACTCAAAAACACATGTCAAACAGAAACCCGCCACATCCATGGCCAATCGGAATCTAGTTAACGACTTGCCGGAAGACTGTAGAGCTGAGCGTGCCGAAGTCTTTCGAAACATGCTGCAGGTCGCACACCGCGCAGGTCGGGAGCGAACGGGATGGATAAGTAGGTGTACCATGCCGGGCAACTGGCCCCGAAAGCGAGCCAAGCTCCATACAGAGCGTGCTATTCCTGATGCTGCTGCTGCACTAGTAGTAGTAGTAGTAGTAGTAGTAGTAGTAGTAGTAGTAGGCACGCCCCCCCCCTACCAACTACACTTGCTCTTAGCCATGTTAAGACAACATCCATTTTACTTGGTATTTACAGCACTTTCGTCA
>CAJNJA010012799.1:0-12950 GCA_905231915.1 Symbiodinium necroappetens | reverse complement strand
TAGCTACATCTTCCTACAACGACAGGTTCAGGGGTAGTTCAAAATCGGGTTATAGAGTAGGGATAAGTAGGGTAACTCTACTTATAATTTATATTGAGGTACTTAAAACCTATATTAGGGGACTGATAACCCACTTACAACTACCCATGAACCTCCAAGTAGGGGTTTTGGGCTCTGCCCCGCCACAATTGCCGGAGTATCCGACTTTTCGGTTCCCAGGTCTGGTATGTATTCATTCTGTTTAGGGTTTAGGGGCTTAGGGTTTTAGGGTTTAGGGTTTTAGGGGGTTTAGGGTTTAGGGCTTCAGGGTTTAGGGTCTAGGGCCTTTACCCATTCTGCGAGAGTCTCCGGCTACCCGATAACTACTTTTGGGATACTGCGCAACGGTATCCAGATGTTCGGTGACTCTCCCAAAAGTCGTTAAAACAAGTCGGCCGGGCCTGGAATTGTGCGGCGAGGCTGTAGCTTTTGACGAGGACCAAGGTGAAGAGAAGGTTGTCCTCACAGCGATCAGGGAACTTAGCTTCAATCTAACTGCGACTATGAGTCTAATTTGGTACTCACAACCCCCGCGTCCCTTGATTGTACAAGGGTCCTTCTCATATCTTCTAATTCAATAGTCCTCGACAGCGTCCCTTACAACAGAATACTACTCTACTGTGATGTGCGGACTTTGTGCCTTCATGCGGGTCTACGGCCCTTTTCGTGTCCTGGAAGTTGGCGTAGACGCCCAGTGCGAGCATGTAGGTGGTTGGGGCGGAGTCCACGGCAAACCTGAAAATCAGGCCCAAAGCAAGCGTGCCCAGCACCGTCAGAACCACTGCGGGTATCACCACATCGACCATCAGACACTCCGGCACGATCTTGCTGCTGGGAGCCCTGGCCGACTGCTGCAGCAAGCCTACAGCAACGCCAGGTTCCTCCAGGGCTGCAGAGTCTATGGGTTTAGGGTTTAGGGTTTAGGGTTTAGGGGTTTAGGGGTTTAGGGGTTTAGGAGTTTAGGGGTTTAGGGTTTAGGGCTGCAGATCTATGGCTCAACCGATGAGAACACCCCCACCCAGGGACCCTTATTACCCTGAAACCTAAGGAGGAATCTTCACCGTGCAATTTGCTTACGTCATCAAGGGCCCAGGGCTAGAGTAAACCTGGGTCTTTCTGACTGCATGGCCTCCTCGGTCAGCTTAACTGGATTCACGGCCAAACCTTGCGCTTGCCCCTGGTGAAGTGACGCACGTGGATCTCCAACGGGCACGTCGGTTTTCCTTGCGCTGTATCTGCGGGAGCGAAACACCCTCAGAAAAGCAGGTCCCTGCTGTTATGAACATGGTAAGCAGGAAATCTTAAACCCATGCCGTTGGCGAGGAAAAATTTCTGGGCCAGGTTTCTGCATTACTCGACTCTTACCGACCTACCCTGAATTGCGAGAGCCGTGGACTGGACGCCGACATGAAAAACTCACCCTAAACTCTAAACCCGAACCTCCAATCCCTAAACCCTAAACCCCCTAAACCCCCTAAACCCCCTGAACCCTAAACCCATCCAAGCCAGGCCCAAGGCTCAAGAACGTCTCGGAAACAGCACTTCGCTCCTGAAGCGCTGCGCTGTGCGACCTCGGGGGCTCTTGGAGAGGGCATGTCGTTCGGCAAGTCTGCGGGCGGGAGATTGGGCTTGCCGGGAGCAACCCCCTCCGGAAATTGGTGTGCTTTTTTCTGTCTTTTCCTCCCCCCCCCACCACCCCACCCCCTCCCGACGCGAGGCGATTAAAGTAAATATCATTACTCTATTCGTCGTATGCTTGCTACTGCTCGTTGCTATTATTACGTGTGCATTTATTCGTATTCCTATCCTGATTATTATTTGTTGTTGTTGTCGTTGCTAGTGGTACTCTTGTCGCTACTGTTAGGGCTACTGTCATGGTTATTGTTAGTGTTATTGCTATCATTACGATTCTACTAACAGTCTGATTATTACTGTTGTCATTATTTTGATTACTACTAGCATGTCTATTCCCATTTCTAGGTTCGATTTTCTTATCACGATCATTGGCATTGGCACTATTATTCGTATTTTAGTATTCTTGACAATATTATTGGCAGTATCGTTATTGATTTTATTATCATGCGTGCTTATTCATAGTCTTATTGCTATTCTTGTGGGTCTTACTTTGTGATTGCGTGATTCTTACCATTATTATTGTTAGTATCGGTGTCAGAACCATGGTTTATGATCTTCATTATTATTGTTATCACTACTGTGATTATTTCTATTGTGATTATGCCTTTTCTTATGATCATTGCGTTCGCGGCCGTGACTGGGCTTCGGGTTCGAGGCTCAGATGCCCAGTAAATCCCCCATGCTGACAACCTCTCAGCTTCGGCGTCTGCGAAGTGTATAAAAACATCCTTCGGAAGAGCTTAGCGCAGACCAGTCTTGGTCATTAGAAATGCTTGGGTACTACCTTGTATGTCAGCGTGGTGGCCGGAAAAAAGACGTTTACCGAGACACCACACTCGTACCAAGCCATGGGGCCTTGTCTCCAGCGTAAGCTGCACAAGGAGCAGAGATAGCAATAGTCGGGCGCATCGTTCTGGCATGGCTCTGCGCCGGTGAATCTCTTGACTTCGAGGCACTCCGATTTCGGGTTTCTGGAGTGGTGGGGGAGAATGCGCATGGCTTGTATGGTCTTAAAGGCGTGTGAAGTCCTGCTGACTTGCGACAAACGGGAACACGTCTGCTAACCTGTAGGCCAGATCCAAGCATCATTTCCAGACCGGGGATCGGACACATGCAGGTGGTCAAACATGCAACTCAGCAGCACGGCAAAGTCGCGAAAGCTACTTCCAGAAAAGCTGTTGAACATCACGAACCAAGATTTATGGACTCATGGATTCAGCACTACAGGCAAAGGTTTACCGCCACATGTCTTCAAGGTGTTCGTGTTTAGATATACTCGCGAACATTAGACCCTTCCAAGTACGACAGTCGTGCAAGAGACGCAAGAGACCGGGTGAAGCGGCATGGCACTGCGATTGCGAACCAAAGAGCATGCAGAAAGCAAAGGAAGCACTGCGTCATTGAACAAGTCAGACATGGAGGACAACTTGATTGCTTGAGTCTGTCTCCCCGAGCTGCTGGCGACTGGCAGAAGCCAAAAAGAAGCCGTGCCTCTTCCAGCCTAGGCTCCATCTGAAGGCGGCCTCAACACGGAGCAGCATTCTGCAGCATCTCTTGCGGTGGGAAAACATGAACTCGCGAGCCAGGCCCGGACTCGCCAAGGGCCGCCCACTCCATGGGGTCTCGAAGCTTGCGTCCCCTAAAAAAGTGCAAAGCGCGGCCACTTCGACTTGCCCCACGGGTGCATGAACTCGACATCTAACAGGGAACCGACCCGATCCGATGTTGTGGCAAGCAGACCCTTCCACTTCTGCGGAATGAGGCCCTCGCCGCCACAGCAGCCAAGGGACGAGCGAGTGGAGGAGCGCAGTAAGCACTCTACAGGTCTTTGCGGCTTGGATGTGCGATTAAACAAAGCAGAGCACAGCTGGAAGTGCGAACTTCCTTGGATTGCTGGCCCTGGGTCTTCATCATGCCCGTAGCAAACTTCTGCCAAAACCAGGGGAACAGAAAAGGTCGAATTGCAGAACTGCCAGCCAGCCGCCCATCAACTAGAACGGCAAAGCAACCCCTCTTTTCACCTTGACGTGGCAGAGTCCATTCAGACGACGCCGTTCCACAGCATGCATTCATTCACTGTTCATGACTAGGCATTGGCACCAGGCATTGACACTAGGCAGCGAGTGAAGACTCATTGGACTTCCTTTGCAGGGCAGGGTGGGTGCAAGTCACAGGTGTTTAGTCCACCTTGACGCTCTGAGAAGCATGGGAAACCTCGGAGGGGGAGAGGGAGGCGTCTCCACCGAGACAAAGGAAAGATTCCTCAACGTGTCCGTGGTTTCCATGGAACTGGTTGGCCCCACTGATTGGGCAACACCTCCGGAGATCTTCTGTTCATCCAGGTTTATGCACACTGCGCCGAAGATCTTCGTGGCTGCGCGCAGGGCTTCGACTCCCAAGGAGGAAATCTGCGTATGCCGGAGTGTCAGTTGGTCTACGCCTGTGCTGGTCTCCAAGGCGGCAGCGATTGCCAAGGCCTCCTCATCACCGAGCTGACATGCATCCAGATGGATGTGACGAGACCCAGACTCCACGATCCTTCTGGCACCTTCGCAACCCAGCTTCGTGTCACGGATGATGACCACGTCCAGGTTACCGAAGTAGGGGAGCGCTGCACACAAGACTGGCACCTGGTCGTCTGGCAGCTGCAGGTTGAGCTTTGTGGTCTCCTGCGCCTTCTGCAAGAAGATCTTCTCCTGCAGCTCTTTGACCAAAGCCGAGTCGTTGCGATGGGTGAACCTGCACATGTCCATGCAGTTCGAGAAGAGGCTGGGAGGCATGGGCACGCGCCTTGCAAAGGTCTCCCGTAGGCTGGCCCACTCCTGCTCTGCCTGGCACCAGCCACGTTGGGCGTAGGGCACTTCGTTCAGCTTGAGGGCTGCAGCGGGAACCTCTTCCACGTGCAGGTTGGCAGCATTGTACACAGCAACTGGACAATCTTTTTGGGCAGACTGCACGTCCGTCGGGGTGAGATCTTCCAGAACTTCCACCTGACACGGTCGCAGCTCTTTTGATCGCAAACTCTGATCAGAACAGTTAAATGTTAAAGCCAGTTCAAGCGTTGAGTCGGCTTTGGCCCCGCGAAGACTGCCCGCCTTCACCAGCTCGTGGGCATACAAGACATGCATTCCCTGAAGAGCTTTCAAGAAGCTTTGGTTTTGGGCCTCGCTGCGGGGATACTGGAAGAGCGACATGAAGTCGATGAAGAGCCATACTTGCGACCGATCACCTTCCATGTGACGGAAACGGCTGATGGTCTGATCCAGCTGAAACTTCCATGGGTCCGGGTGCTCCATGCTCTCCCAGCAATGCGAGACAGAGCCGAAGTGGATCAGCTTCCCCGAGGCCGTGAAGAAGCGGCGGCCGGTCGGATGGGAGAGACGACGCAGCTCCGACTCCGCCACGAGCGCAGTCTCCCCACTGTCCAGAAGGATGCTTTCGGCCTCCTGCCTCCGCGGCCAGGGAAGCCTCTTCTGCTGCAGCTCCAGTAAGTAGGACAGACGAACAAGCCGCACGTCTGCTTCTCGAAGGTAGCGAATGAAGTCCATTGGATCAGTCAAGCTGTACTGCCCATCAGTCTCCGGGGCGACCCTTCCGTTGATCCATGCCTTCCGTACCTTCCAAGCCAACACCGTGATCACAATGGCAGCGGCACAGGACAGCGAGGCGACCAAGCTTGCACTGCCTTGCTCCAAGGGCACTTTGGCCGCGGTGTCACCCAGGATGACATGCGGTGGCAGGGAGGTGCTGGTTTGGGTTCGGGTTGAGCTCTGAGTTGTGATGGCTTCGGTCGAGCTAGCTATGCTTGCGTGATGGCTGGGGCTTCTTGAATCTCCAGCCGCAACAGCTGTAGTAGTGATGGTTGCGCTTACAGTCCATGTAGAAAACCTCGTGCTGCTTGTGGTCGATGAAATCGAGGATTCTGTTGCAGTGACTGTCGCGGCAGCGGCAGTAGCTGTGGAAGTGGTGCTGAGTGCAGTGCTGCTGGGTAAGTGTGGCGGTGGAAGTGAGGGTGGTGGAAGTGAACGTCAAGATGGTGCCTGAAGTTGTGGCAGAACTGGACGACGTGGTTGCAGACACGGACTTGGCACTTGCCAGTGTGGTGGTAGTTTCTGGCACTGGCACAGTGAACATCTTGCCTGCTCTGGTAGGGTCCAGCCCATCCACCATGCAACCAGAGAACTTGACGGTTGAGGTCATAAACACAAACATGGGAATAGCGTGCCATGGGCTTAGCAGTCAGGACTGTTTCCTCAGTCCAAGCTACGATCTGGATGTCGTACCTCCACAAATCATCAGTGCGTCCGCCATCGGTTAGACCACCATGCAGCCACAAACGATGGCCAATGGAGTCAAAAATCAAAACAGAATTTCGACGTGCTAAAGGCTTAGGGAGATCTGGTGCCTGTTCACTCCAGGTTTTTGTCTGGACGTCCACTTCCATAGATCATCAAATTTGGTTGTGTGCTCTCCTCCATGAAGCCACACAGCACGGCTTTCAGAGTCGTACGCCATAGCATGAGAATACCGCTTTGCAGGCTCAGGATCAAGAGCCCAAGTCCTCCAGGTCGAGGTCTGGATGTCGTACCTACATGTGTTCTCGAGCACATAGTTACCATTGCTCATCCGCCCCCCAAACACCCACAGCATCTGCTCATGAGAATCATAGACCATGGCATGGTTTTTGCGCCCTACCGGCTTGTTAAGAGCATCGGTCTGCTCAGACCACGTCAAATTGGCAATGTCAAACTTCCAAAGCTTTTCACCGTTGGACAAAGAGCCTTTTCCTCCGTAGAGCCAGAGTACATGCTTCTGGTCATCAAAACCATGGCATGGCCACCATTGGTGCTCGCGGGCTCGATGGCTAGGACTTGTTGGGTCCAGGTGGAGCTCTCTAGATCAGAGCGCCAAAAGTCGGACATGCCCTCTCCTCCATGTAGCCACAGTGCTTGGCCCACGAAATCATATGCCATGACGTGGCCTTGGCGAGCAGACAGTGGAGGTGTTCCCAGTTGGATCCAAGCACTTTGTGCCCGAAGCAGCCCGGTGACGACAGATAGGACAAGCAAGCCGGTTGCTGCTTTCGGCAACAGCGGGAAAACCATATCTGGTCACTTCTCTGCATTTCAAAAGCCCTGGCCTAGCATTGAAGCCCAAATGGCTTCGTACGTGGTGACGCAATGGCGCCTGTGCATCGCAACCAGACATTCCAAAAACATCATGCCCCCAGCATCTCGACAAGCCATGTTGCGAAACAACCGATGCATGGCTCACATGTTCAAAGACGTGTGGCAGCTGCTACAGTTTACGTGAGCACAAGCGGAAACACAGTCGAATATATCGAGAATCAACTCCATCCAAAATCGTTTGCAGCCCTGATCATGCCATTGGCACTTGGTTTTGCAACCACCATCACCTCGTCCCCAAAAAAACACATAATGAGAATCCAGATGTTGTGAACAACCATCAATCACATGCAACAACACTCTACGCATGAAACCACACGGCTCCCGACACATGCAAGTGACTTGCTCCAGCGTTTTTCAGAAAGTCTGAAAACATTTACGGGCTTGTGTCCTAGCAGCATCTCGGCCCATGCTCGCTCTCTGGCTGTACTCATGAACAGCCCTGGGCAGCTTTGCAGACACCACAAATGCAGGAGGGAGGAAGGGAGGGAGGAAGGGAGGGAGGGGGGGGGACAGGACGGAGAGGGAGCCGATGAACTGCTTTGAGAAGGCCCATTGCTGGTTGTCATCATCACGAACGACAGACAGAAACGGGACCTAAAGCGCGAAAACTAACCCTAGTTTTCGAACACCAAGAATTAAAGCGCTATCAACCCGTTGACCGCTAGCTTACTTTACTATACTAGACTATACCTCTCCTTTTCTATACTATACTCCTCCAAAGCACTGACTCCGAAAGCCCGAGGCCCGCAGCCTGTCTTGCTTGTCCTTCAACCACTGTGGCATGTCCTGTTGCGCTGAGTGGGCCGTTCCGGGAGCTTTGGTTCTTTTCTAGGAAAGTTTAAAAGACCTGGTCCGGGCACGAGGGTTGAGGGCATAGGCTTTATCACAACTTCCTTGGCTTTCAATTCGAAACTCCTAAAACACTGGCCAGGAAACCCTCCCGACAGTTGGTGACAGCCAAATTTGGTCGCCCGCGGTATAGCTTGGGGGTTAGGATACTTGATGCCTCAAGACGCAAGCAACAGGCTCTGGGCCTTAAAAGCTTGACGGCAATTTTGCTGCCATGACTTCAAGACCATTCCCAGCAGCAAACCGCTGGAGCACTCCTTTGAGTGAAGGCGTGCGCCGCACAGCCCAGCAAAAAAAACTTCTGGATGTTTGTGGTGAAGTGCTGGATTATTCATCACGGCATCTTCACCATAGACCACAGTTCCACAAAGCACTCTTCACTGCGACATGGGCGCAAAGTTCTTAAGGCAGCGTTCCTTTTCGGACACGATGTGCCAAATTCCTGATGGTTCATCCCCCGCTACAGCGATAACTCTCATGGTGTCCAAGCAAGCCATCTAAGCCAGGGCATTGATCCATCCAGGTGCCCAGAATGTTCGTGGCTACCGTAGCAGGCTCATTCTGTGTCGGGCTGGCGGCCCCTACGGGCGACTGACATGGCTGATTGGCGGCAAGTCAAAAGAATCCCGACGAAGAGGTGAAACAAAATCATTGTGAAAGAGCATCCGATTCCCAGCCAGGCGTACCTTAGAGGTGTGGAAGTTGAGACAAACAATACAAGGGCAAGCCCACGCGGTCGCGTTTGAGTGTGAGGGTGTTCAGAAAACCAAGCCATGCACATCAGATCTCTTCGTGAGTCATATACTGTGCACATGACCGTCTTAAACATGAATCGCAAAATTCCATGCAATGGCAAGACAGTGCAACTCAACACCAAGGCACCAAGCATCACCACCGAAGTAGAACAAGTCGAGGCCGCCGATCACAAGCTCCGGGATGTCCTCGACGAGCCGCAGACCAGTGCTAAGAGGTTCCCGCATCTTTTGAAGCTCCTCAACTTCATCCCCCGTCCTTGGCACACAGATGTTGCAGATCTACTTGCAGGGAATGAGCAAAAGGCCATACGAGAAAAAACAAAAGATAGTTCTGGTCAGGTGTAGGTTCAAGTACATTGCAAGCAGAGCGTTGAAAAATGGGAGTTCCATCGCGGCTGCTTTGGACACATTGGCCTGCCAGGGAACATGTCATGGCAAGGCGTGAGGCGAACAGAACAGGTAGGGCAAAAAACGCGATAAAATGGCAGACCATGGCCTCTTTCGCCGCCCCTGGCGTGAAGACCACAGCCAGAGCCATAACCCAAGCGGCCAGCACAAGCAATGGATTCAGGACAGCCTGCGCCAGGACCGAGATGCTTCCACCCACGAATCCAATCATGTAGATGATGAACATCAGGATGCCCAGGGCCGTCATGAAAACGCAAGCGCGCCAACGCCATAGCTGCTTCTGCAGAACCAGCCGGTTCTGCATGGCGCGCGTGTAGAAGGCGGCAGTCCAAGCGATGGTGAGGCCCAGCGACAGAAGCGAAAAGAACCAAAGGCCAGTGGCCAAGGGAAAACATCCAATGTCAGTGCAGCGAGGCGTCTCCATCGTGTAGATGTCGAACTTGCCACAATTGTCCAGTTCCGTCTTGAATGGGCAATTAGCCCCTGCGGCCTCCCAGGCCAGAACGAGACCCGGAAGAGACACATCCCGAACCGAAACAAGTCTTGCTACAACATCAGCGGCGCCCCCGACTCGAATCCAGGTGAAACTGTTGCTTTGAGATGCATCGGAGGCGGGAAGGGAGCTGAAAACGGACTGGGGGCAGCCCCAGCTATTGTTTGCCAAGCAGGCTCTTGGGTGGAATACGTGGCGTTGGAAATCTGCTTCATACCAACCTGGAATATACTCTATACCAGCCCTAAACCTGGACCACCAACCATCGAACTACCCCAAGGGTCCAGGTACCCAAGTATCGAAGTTTAAACTCTACGCCATGATTGCGACTCTTAGTACAGAAACCATCGACACTCTAAAACTACATCTGTCAGACCTGGCCTCAAAATCCGCTTCGCAGAGCTCGCCCTGGCCTAGGCCAGACTGGCACTCGGGCAGCTCCAGCGTTGCTGTTTCACTGGGACAGTTTTCTGCCAGCACTGGCTGCAGAATTCCGGAGCCGCAGTCATTGCTGAAGCCGATCAATGCCGAGCGCTGGTAGGCTTCTGTCACGTACAAGAGCCTGGGTTAGGTTTGGCACAGCTATCAGTGGCACAGGTTTCAGAACGCTGTAGGTCACCTGCAAACCGACTCGAACAACAGCCGGATTTGACAGCAAGCCTCAACAAACGGAAACAACGCAATAGCTCAAGCCCTGAAACGATGACACCAGATTCCCCGACTCCAAGATCATGTTCAATGCCAGAACATAGGTCGAGCGCCGGATCAGCCTCGAGGTCGGCATCTCTTTCTCCTGAAGCCCTTGATGCTCCTCTGACTCTGTTGGTTCTGTCGTCTCCTGATCCGCGTTGGGACGCCCAAGAACTTGGGGCGGCTCAGTTGGCTCGCCAGTCTTTGCCCAGAGATGGACCATGAGGAGAACCGATCCTATGGCCACGAGGTACAAGGCCAAACAACCAAGGGTCCAGGCACCAGCATTTGCAAAGACAAATTGAGTTGATTCCAATGAGGACGGCGGTTCTGTCCGAGTGCTCGTTTTTGTCATTGTTGTTGTTGATGTTGTTGTTGTCAAACCAAACACAACAACAGAATCATCAAAATAGTTGGCCACAACCAGGTAGTGCGTGCCATCGATAACGAAGGATTCCCAACCATGGGCTCCATGTGTTGCCAAGCTCTGAAACTCTGCGAACGATGAGCCATCCCACTGGTAGATCTTGGAATCGATGTTGTGGGAAGCATCGTTGTAGTAGTTGGCCACAGCCAGGTAGTGCATGCCATCGATAACGAAGGATTCCCAACCATGGGCTCCATGTGTTGCCAAGCTCTGAAACTCTGCGAACGATGAGCCATCCCACCGGTAGATCTTGGAATCGATGTTGCGGGAAGCATCGTTGAAGGCGTTTTCCACAGCCAGGTACTGCGTGCCATCGATAACGAAGGATTCCCAACCATGGGCTCCATGTGTTGCCAAGCTCTGAAACTCTGCGAACGATGAGCCATCCCACTTGTAGATCTTGGAATCGATGTTGCTGGAAGCATCGTTGTAGTGGTTGGCCACAACCAGGTAGTGCGTGCCATCGATAACGAAGGATTCCCAATCAACAGCTCCATGTGTTGCCAAGCTCTGAAACTCTGCGAACGATGAGCCATCCCACTGGTAGATCTTGGAATCGATGTTGCTGGAAGCATCGTTGTAGTGGTTGGCCACAACCAGGTAGTGCGTGCCATCGATAACGAAGGATTCCCAATCAAAGGCTCCATGTGTTGCCAAGCTCTGAAACTCTGCAAACAATGAGCCATCCCACTTGTAGATCTTGGAATCGATGTTGTGGGAAGCATCGTTGTTGCGGTTGGCCACAACCAGGTAGTGCGTGCCATCGATAACGAAGGATTCCCAATCAACGGCTCCATGTGTTGCCAAGCTCTGAAACTCTGCGAACGATGAGCCATCCCACTGGTAGATCTTGGAATCGATGTTGTGGGAAGCATCGTTGTAGAAGTTGGCTACAGCCAGGTAGTGCTTGCCATCGATCCTCAGTGCGTAAACCAAGCATGCGGAAGCTGTGTGACGTTCTCGCGAGAAATGTGGTTCTGCAGGCAAAGGCAAAGGGAGTAACTTATGGGGCGTTGAGGCATCTGAACGAATTTGTCAAAATCCGTCCGAATAACGGCCGGCAGTTGCGAGTACATGGCTTCATTTGGCCAGGGGGGCATCATGTACTACGTGTCCCTGCTTGTCATCAAATCAAACCCTGAGAAACGCGCGAATCAACATTGTGGCGCTGAACATCCCGGTTCCTTTAACCTACGATCCCTGCGAACCAAGAATCTCAAACGCACTGCAGGCGAAAGCCCTCTTGGTAGTAATATCCTGCAGCCTGCTGAAGGTCGCCAAAGCAGGTGGCAAGCCGGCCAGCGCCGCTATAATCGCGACGCGGCGCGTGAGGGCCAGGCGCGCCAAAGTCATTCACAAGAGAGTATCAACATGCAAAGCAATTTGAGTAGTTGTTGGGTCTTGGTTTATGGCCAAAAGATTGGGCGATGAGCTTTGTTGCCGCCGCTGCCTGCGTCCAAATGACGCTGAAGGGCCGGGCGTACGGCGGTGGCGAATAAGATTCTTGATCTGTTGCGATAAGGCACACTTTGTTCACCCTTGCAGTTCACACATGCTAAGCCCACCAGTGGTAAACCGTTCCTTTCACATGATGTAGATACGTCATGAGGGATTTCTCGAGATCACCACTGAAACATCCTAAGTGGGGAACCCCATAATCCATTTGCGCAGCGGCTGATAGCCTCGAACTCCGAGAACCCCTCAACCCTCATCCCCAAACCCAACACTTCAAAACCGAACCCTCCAAAGCCCTCATCCTTGTGAGTTTCCTTCTGATTTCCCTCTCTCGCCCACATGTTTCCGAATAGCCGCAGTCATCTCCCGGACGCCCTGCTCGTTGCCCTCGGAGCACAGGAAGTGATGTGATTTTCGAATTATCGGTAGATTTTGAGAAGTTTGAAGGGTTTTAAGCGCGAAGAGTTTAGAGACTGCGGGTCACATGGAGAATGATACTTGATGATAACTGATGATAACGGATGATAATCGTACTGTCCTGCGCAAGGGGTGCCCTCGGTTTAGGTCGAACTGGCCTAATGTTTGTTTAGCTAGGACCTTCCCACACCCTAGCCCCAACCCTGTTTTGATGCCCTGGATGTTTTTTTCCGATTTTGGTGCTCTGGTGCCCGCTGCTCCGCTGGTGCTCATTTGATGCCCTTCTGATGCCCGACTGGGTGTTATATAACACCTTAACGCCAGCATTTTAGCGCAAAATGGGCGTCATGCCCAGGCAACACCCTAAGACAGGCCCGGGCGCCGGCCTTCGAGCAGGCTCTTGGGTGGGCAGCAGGCTATCCTGGGGGCAGGGTTGCGGCATGGCTCCTACTCCCGCTGCTCGACAATCTCGCCGAGGTCAATGCCGATTCTGGGTTTCGGCTGCTACAAAGTCGGGGTGTTGGCCTTGATCTGTCCCGATGTCCTGATCTATAGGCGCCTGAAAGTTCTGCAGACATGGAGAGGTGGTTCCT
>CAJNJA010012797.1:0-38781 GCA_905231915.1 Symbiodinium necroappetens | reverse complement strand
GTACCTGCGACTGTTCAGCAGGCTTCTAGGGCATGACTAAGTCATCGGCCCGTCGACGAGAGACGAGGGGCGACAAAGCCTCCCCCGAGCAGAATGGTTTCTTGCCGTTTCCTCGAACGACGAACCACTTGTCTGCACAGAAACGGAAAACACCAGACACCTGCATTGCAACATAGGGTAGGCAGAGCCGCTTGATGCTTGCTTTGTGCGTTTATGCATCAGACTGACAACATTGGAAGAGGCCCAATGCCCAAAACGACCTCACGGTGGTTCAAGCCCTCGACCCAGCGATAGATTGTCTTGGTCGACGTAAAGTATGCCTGCATTTCCCAAATTTTCCTACGTGCAGATCGAGCAAGCAGCCCCCTGCTGTTATCTTGGTGGAGATTCTGTCAGAGGCTCATTTGCTGTCAGCAGAGAGTTCCGCTGCGATGTTCTGCTGTCGGGTCTCATGTCGGCTCAATCTTGCAGGTCGGCATTGGCGTGCGGCCGCTTCATCCATTTCCGCCGCAAAGCGATGGATAGGTGCTGTCTGCTGTGGCACATGACACAACCAGGGTTGTGGCTGCTCAAAGGGGAGTCAAGAACGGTTTGTGAGAGGACGTTGACGAGCTCCTGCCTCCTCGCTTCGCTACCAGGGCGGCATCAACCGTGTGGTATAGCCGTGCAAGTGGTGGGCAGTTGCCGCCCTTTCGCTTCAAGCAGTCTACGGGCTCTGACCGCAGAGGCCTGGCGGGTGGGCACAGGTCGCCCAAGCTTGGGCGACCTGTGCCAGGCCGGCATTGCAAGAAATGGTCCAGCCCCGTCAGGGTTGGAGCATATGCTGCAATTCTGCTACTTGACGCGGCGTCTCGACGATTGATGCAGCTTGAAGCTTGTCCAAAAGTCCAGGCAAACCTTGTTTGACTTGTCAGAGGAGCTCGCTCCACACGGAAATGGAAGGATCATCCCTCGAGCTACCTGTCAGAGGTGTGTCACCTGCATCTGCAGCTCTTGAGAACGGCTTGTGGAGACTGAGTCATCGCAGCAGAGCACAGGGTCAACAAGTGCTCCCTTTAGCAGAATCAGTTCGTCAAACGACTTACCTGCTGCCTGTGGACGAGAGAATACATGATGCAAGGGTCGTTGTCAGCAAGAATCGAAGAAGACCATTGCACCTTCGAGTTGCGAAGTTAGTCCAACCAAGCGTCTTGGAAAGAGTGCACGGTTTGATTTTGACATGCCAGCAGGATCCAGCAGGAATCGACCCGGTTTGGCTCACAGCTTTGAGGCGCATTGGGAATGCCTTCTAGCCTACCGTCCACGAGGCGGCAGACGGGAGCATCGGAGGGCAGGCCGGAGCCAGGGCGAGGAACAGTGAAGAAGAGAGGTGGCAGAGGCCCAAGGTTTTCAGAGAGGCCTCCAACGCAAGAGAACAAGCGCATCCGGACATCTTCATGGTTTGACTCTTTCCAGGCATTGACTGGCCTGCATGGCAGCTTCAGGCCGGGTGCCGAAGCTCACCAGCCGGAAGCTCTGCCAGCCTTGCCCAGGCTCCGCAGTTCCTGGGTCAGCGAGGCTCCGCCCTGCTTGCGTGCTACGGAACGGCAGAATCCGTGGCAACTCGCGCAGACCCCGAGCTCAAGTGGTTCCAGCCACAGCGCCGTGTTGGCTTCTCAGCCAACGTGGGCTTCAGATGCCAGGCCGATTCTAGCAGCTGATATGCATAGTCGGTGTTCAGTGCTCGACTCTGCGTGACTACCATGGTCGCCGGAAGTGGAACCCGATGTCGTGGGAATCGCATCTCGCAGCGGCCCAGAGACCGCGGCAACACAGATATCGTCCATCGCACGTGCCGACAGGGCATTTTGTGCATCGCATCTCCCCAAGGTGCATCAGGCTATGGGCGAACCCTTCGCAGCGCTCTCAGATCGCTGTTGGCAGTTATTGATCGGTGGATCTTCTCTGACAGAGCTGTTTCTGCGGGTGTCTTGTTGTTGAAAGGTTGCTTTCAAGGTTCTTGTTATTGCCTTATTGTGCATGGACTCGATGGTTGAAGATGTAGCTGCTGGTAGACTTCAGAAAACAGCCAGGAAGGGCGATTGTCGAAAAGACCGAATCAAGAAGAGCCTTCTGTAGGCCTGGCGCCGAACGGCTCAGCCCAACCCGTTGCAGCGGGCCCGGATACTGTTTGGCAGAACCAGGGCAACAATACTAGTGGTTACTTGCGGGAAACATCACTCGAATATTGGTTCATGACTTAGAACGATCGTGACTCGCCGTTCATTATAACAAGAGCAAGAAGTGGCGAGACTAGGAATTTGCAATGATATCACCGATGCCACCGGAGGTATCCCTGATGTGGGTCAGAGCCATTAATAGCAGCAGTCCGTGCCATAGTGGCAGCAATGCTACTTGGAGCATATGATGCAACGACAACGGTAGGGATAGTGACGAGGTGATGAACGGCAAGCCAGCCGATGATGGCAAGCTCGGAGACCACCGTAGACAACCGCTGGACAGCTGACTTGACGGTCAAGTCCTGTCAGACAACCCCAAGTATTGCAACACTTTGGCCAGCAAAATTTAGTCGTCACACGTTGAACTGCTAGTACGTGCTAGTACGCCCCCCAGCATTTCTCCACGGTTCTGCTCGCATTGTGAAATCCAAGTCCGGACTCAGGGGCTTGTCCCCATGCATGGGTTGCCCTGCTTTTCGAGCCATTTGCATTCCGTCACGCCAGCTTGTTACAACATGTTACAACCATAAGTGAATACTGATATCGACAAGCTCATGAGTGTGGCTTGCCTGTCCGCCGCCCGGCCAAGGTCGGTTCGGTCGCACTAGAGGCAAGCATGCTTCTGGACAAGGGGTCTTCCGGCGGTGCAACAATGAAATACAGCTGCTGCCGCTTCGGTGATCTAGGTACCCTTGCATGAACGGATGCCAGGGATCCCAAGCTCCAGTGGAGCGCACCTCTGCAGGGAGGAGGAGGCGGGTCATGCCACGGCATCCACGGCCTGCCGGTCCACGAGTTCGGCTTTTGGGTTCCTCACGTTACTCCACATGATGAGAAACGGCTTCGCTCAAATTGTGTTGAAGGCTTCCCCAGACGCGCCTTAGTTGGGGCTGCAACTCCTTGCATCTGAGGGCCCGATGTCATCGGACCAACCGAATGCTCTCCTAGCAGTTCCCAGGGCCCCGTTTCCTTCGCAGCCATCTCGGCTCCGATGCGAACCGGGCCCTGTCTGCGCAGTCCAGCCGGGCTCGGCGCTGTCCTCTCCAAGAGCTCCTGGACAAATCTGGTCCAGCGCACTGCGAGTTTGTAGGATAAAAACCACAAGACTAGCACCTAATCACCCAATCTTCTGCTAGGACATGCAAGGAAGCAGTGCAGGGTTGCTTGATTCTGCTGCCGTCCTTTTAAATCTTGCGGTAAGCCTACGCTGAAACTGATAAGGAGGCAGCCAGCCATTGCCCTTCATATTCCCCACATCAGACGAAGTTCCACGAGAAGGCAGGGGACTTGTTGCGGTCCTGCCCTGAAAGGCACAGGAAACCGACGATCCCAAATCCATATTTCTTGTCGAGGCGCCGGTTAGCTGAGATCCAATGCGCAGCTTGGCGGCAACAGTAGTTGGCGGTCCCGCAGCATCATACTAAGTTTAAGAAGAGCTTCGGACAGTAGCATGGAAGCAGTGCAGTACTCTATGAGACACCTCCTTTTCACGTAGCTTTGGTGGCGACCTGCCCGCCGCAGCCTTGTCGGCAAAGATTGAAATTGAATTCCAGAATTTCTCCGACACAAGGCCGTGGCCCGTGGCCCTGGGCGTCGATCCGAGACTAATGCACGGATGATAGGCTACGGGTTGCCACAGCAGAGGCGACGATGTAACTGCAAAAATGAGACTATGCCGTTTAGGTCACACTCGGCATTTTGATCGACGGCTGCGCCGGCCACGACCTGCTGCAATCGACGATGAAAGGTAGGACTGCCATGCGACGCTGCCGGTCAGCAATCCCCTGTGCAGCATTGGCATGGGCACTGTGCTTCTCATGCTTCATGGTGCTGTCGCCAACAAGCTTCATCGCTCCACAAAAAAGCCGCTCAGTCCTGGAACCAAGTGCTGGGCTGGCTGTTGCCGCCGCAGGGGCTGCTTTTGAAGCTGGCACGAGTCCAGCTATGGCTCAGCAAGAGACCTTTGCTCTTCTTGGCAAGAGCTCCGCTGACCTATTCCCGCTTTCGAACTTGAGCATCTTGACTTGGCTCTTGTTGATCGTCGCCCCAGGTTGGGAGTACACGAAATCAGCTGCGCTTGTCGCTCCAGTCATCAATGCCGTGATGTACGTGATCGTTGTAACATTCTTGATTACACATCCACCTCCAGATGCACCAGCAGTGGACTTTGGTAGTCTGAGCTCTATTGTCACCGCTTTCCAAAATCCCGACGGTGTCTTTGCCGGTTGGTTGCACTACTGCGTCTTTGATCCCTTGGTGGGGCTCGGCGAGGTGCTCGACAGCCAAGAGAACAAAGTGCCACACGCCTTGGTCGCAACATGCCTGCAGCGCCTAGCAGCCCAGGAGCCCAGGGCCTAAGAAGTGTCCCCCCCCCCCCCCTGGACCGTCCCCTAAGCTGACTGCTTCGCAAGGTACCCTGCCTCATCCTGACTCTGCTGTTTGGGCCGATGGGTTTCCTGCTCTATTTGGCCGTCCGAACTGTCACTCTGGCTTCGCGCCCTGCAGCCAGCGAAGCATGAGAAACTCTCGCCTGGTGGTCGGAGAGGCGCGTTGCTAGGCTGACAGCACCTCGACATTAGGATTCTATGAATGCCGACAGCAGTCTTGCTGCAAAAGCCTCTCACGGGTCAGGGCACGGTTTGAGGATTTCAGCAGGCGGGAGAAAGATCCGCCAACACCATAACGGACAAGCCAAGGTCTGAATGGTTTGCTGGGCATCATCGCCGTCGTCACATGCTTCGCACCTCTCCGTGCGCCAAGTAGAGTTTTTCCGTGTCGGTGTTGCGGCTCAGCAGTTGCTCCAGTTTTGTACTGATGGCAGGTGCGCACATTGCGCGCGAAAATCCGAGCAGACGAGGCGGCTGCGGGATCTGCTGAAGCTGGTACACTTCAAGACACTTCCCCTTCTCCCAGGTCGACAGCAAAACTCACTACATCGTTTGCGACGCTGGTAGACTTGAGCTAACGATAGTTCGAGCTCTCTTCTCCATGTCGCAGCCAACTGACCAAACGGTTCAATCTTGAGCCCTTGGTGTTCTCTGACGAAACGCTTGAAAACCAAATAGGCTAGTAAGATGAAGCAAAAGCAGCACCGAGGCCGCCTAAATGTAGCCGCGTTGATGCCTGCAGGTGCCCAACCTGAGCAGCGCCACCTATCACCGGAGGCAACGTCAGTGCTAAGACAGTCAAGACGTGACTGCGTAGACTCGCATTGACACATGGTACCGTCAGCTCATGGAGTGTGCCTCTGCGATTTCCTTTGCCACCTGAAGCTTCCGTCGAAAACCGTGATAACATGAATGAAGTTTTGCTTGAACGTGCTTCTGCCGTCCAGGTGAAGGTTTCCCTCTCTGCATCCGGGACAGTGACAAGAGAGGAGTGCAAACCTGGGGAGAGCTCTCTGCACCATGGTTGTGTCGTCATCACGCACGCTGATGCAATGCCTGGGCGGGGGGGAAAGAGCAGGAGGAGAAAATCAAATAACAGCGGCAGCAGTAGCGGCAAAGCGACTGTTGACCATCGTAGCGTTGTCGTGGTTGTCATCGAAGCAGCAACAGCAGCAGCTGGCGGACCATGCGCAGTTACTGCAACAGTCGTGTTGTGAATCTATTCCCAGATACGAATGAGAATAAGCGACAGCAAGTAAGATGAATATAGAGCGGCTTTTGAGTGGGTGAAAATTGGGTGGCTGGTAAGCAAGCCGAGTTGAAAGTTGAAATAGCATGGATAGCAATCGGACGGTGACAAGGTGAGGAGCAGCTGCAACAAGTTTAATATCGTCTTTCTTTTTGATTCCGGTTCTCCACGCAGAGGAGTTCAGTGGAGCACGAAGCAGCTTGATGCGGCGAAACCTGAATTATGATGACACAGCTCAGGCAGGGGAGCCCCTGATCTGCGTTCAGTGGTGTTCGTGAGCGGGCACCAGAGCACGTAGCATGGAGAAGCTGGGTGCATCAGGATGAGGACGCTGGAGCTGATGCAGGTGATCCAGATTCCGATGCAGAGTCAGACGAGGTTGCCGGAATGGAGGGGTGGAATTTGGTGAAGCCCAGTCTTGACCAATTGCAGGCCGAAGACAACGATGATGCCAAGGCATTGATTGCTCGGAAAGGGCTTGGAAACTGGCGGTCTCCCGTGTTTTCTGACCTGGGTCATGAAAAATAACAATTGTTGGCAAGCTTGGGATTTGGACCCGACTCTCTTGCTCGCAGGAACCAGCGGCTTGCGACAGTGGCGGTGAAACCACATATCGCAGTGGGGACCCCAGAGGAGGAGACAGCCTGTGAGCCTTGAGGCTACGAGTTCTTCCCCTAAAAACCCTCAACCCCTAAACCCTAAACCCAAAGGTGCCTTTGGGCAGATGGAAAAGAGGTGATAAAAATAAACATCAATAAACCCCAAACCCTGGCCCCCCGTGCTAAAGAAAAAGGAGCCGCGGTGGAGAGACGGCCCAAGCCCTGCGACTCTCCGCCGAGGCCCTCGCAGCTTTGAGGTCGAAGCCCCAACTCAAGACTCGGCCTCAGATTCCAAAAGAAGAGGGGGGTTTGTGCTATATTTGCTAGGTACCATAATGAATGCTATCTCTATATATATATATACATACATATATACATACGCTCTTGCAACATCCTAGCCTATAGTATGGAAAAACAGAAAGCTTCAAAACTCGGGCCTGCAGTGCGACGCTTTCTGTATATATATATATATATTATATATATTATATATATTATATATATTATATATATTATATATATATATATAAAAGGGCCACTACCATAATGAATATGGTAAGGGCCACTAGAATGAATACATTTAGGGCTGCTATAATGAACACTCTAAAGCTTACTAGTAGGGTTACTATGACTATACGACAAGACAAGGTCCTGTATGAGCACATACGAGTGTTGCCGCGTCACTTCTGTGAGTGTTGGAAGTCAGTGTATTTCGGGGCAGTTTAATTTCAAATTGTTCGTGAGAAAGTACAGAGCTTCTTAACCTCAATTGCGGTAGGTGCAGCAAGTGAAAGCAAAAGTGTGGGTCCTAACAGGCACGGGGCCTAAAGAAGGCAGATGCGCATGGGTTCAAGAGGACAACCATGTGTCCGAAAGCCATCCAACCAACAAAACATCTGGAGTTCTGAATGTTAAGTTGTTTCGCAGTTGAACTTGTGTGTCCAAGTGTGTGTTGCATGTCTGCTTGGTATTTCTTCCGGCTGCCAAAATCGTGCTGTAGCTGGTGGCTTGGTCGCGTGGGTTGTTGATGGTTTTTGATGGGAATGCCGCCGTCTAAGACAAAAGTGGCTCAGACATCGAGTAGGCTTGCCACCTTCGCCGAACTTGGTTGCTCGTAGTTCGCACTTTGGCCATTCGTTCTCGTTTTTCGTTGTACTATTTGCTTTCGGTTGTTGGTGGGTCTTGATCAGTCGTTCATTTATGTTCATCTTGGTTAGATAGTTCTCCTGACAAGTAGCCTGCAAGAGTCGCCGCAAGACTTTGCTGACCTCACACGTGGAGGCGCTGCACCAGACCTGTCTGAACAGGTTCCTTTCACGCTGTCCCTGCGCATGCGTTGGACTGGGGACAGTCCGCCGGACCTGACGCCAAATCCAGTTGCTCTTCAGCATCGAGGTGCCTCATTTGTTGTGGCCATTGCTTGTGCTGGAGGAACTTTGCATTGCAGAGGGCCTTTGAAGCCTGTGTTTCGCGATTCTCAGCGCAATGTGAAGACCCAAGGCTTGTGTTATCTGCTGGACGATTGATCCGGACTGCCGGGGGAGAGGGTCGGGACTGTCATTCGTTCATTGATGTGAAGCCTTCAGCCATGCACAGGCCACACATATGCCCCCCACATCGCTTCCGACAGATGCCAAAATTTAAAACGGGCAGATTGTTCTTCCCGAATTGGCGACTCGAGCCGTGCCGAGCTCAAGCGAAGGGCTAAGGAGATTTTCGGGCTACGGCTCGATACAGACACCTGTGCCGCATCCGGTCGGTTTCCGGCTCTGGCATTCCGTGCCAGCAACTCCCCGGTCAGAAGATCGCATGGGTAGGCAACTGGATGTTATCCTTTGTGTCAGCGTTTCTATCACAAAACTCGACACAAGGACAGACGCTAGGCTACTGACCGACAACCGCGAGGGGTGCCACAACAAGAGGCAAACACTGCGCAAGGCCATTTGCGTGTCACTGGTCCAGCCCTGTACCTCAGAGACAGATTAGGCTTCTCTGCTTTGGGGCAAAGTGATGGCCTAATGTCTCATGGAGCCTGATGGAGCAAAGCTGGATCTTTGAGTAAACCGTGTCCCAGCACGGCCATCACGGAAGCTTGCTTGATCATGCGAGGACACCACGCCAAGTACCAACAAAGAGCAGCATCTTGGCCCTGGTTCTGGCATATTCGCCCTTGCAGAGCCGGATGTGGCACGACATGGCAGACCTTGTGTGAGCGAGAGAGGGAGATAGAGAGAGAGAGATAAGGAAGTAGAATGGTGTCCAAGCATGTCCTTGAGCAGCCAGCGGCAGGGGGATGAAGTATCTTTGATCCTAGGCCTTTAGCCCTTTTGTGTCATTACGAAGCCTCCTGCCACAACATGCTCTTTTGATATCGGGGGGGAAGACCTACTGTAGTCAGTCCCTGGATTTGTCTACATCTTTTCGAGCGGTTGGTGTTGTACGTTACTTCGTGAAGGTCCGGGGACTGAACACGCTTTGTAGGTACGTACAACAGGCACAGAGACCCCGGGTACGTGAACTGGTACGCACAGTGCCCTCCCCGAAAGCCCCGAACACATGGGGGGCCCTATGGGCCGGGGAGCTTCGCACGCTCCCTTAACCTGAAGGAAGAAGATAAGGAAGTCTCGCAAGCCGACCCCTAAGCTCTGCAGAGAGAGAGAGAGAGAAACACAGGGTTGGGAGGAGAGAGAGAGAGAGAGTGCGTGTGTGTGTGTGTGCCGCACGCACACATGCAAGCAAGCTGCAGACCACTGCACACACACGAAAACAGAACATGAAACTCTGACAAGCCGGTGTGTGACAGGTTCTATCAAGGCTTGGATGGCCAGCCACCACGAATTGTCGCTCGGCAGCGGAGAGTTCGGTTCCCAAAACGTTGTGTCTGGCCAAAGAGTCATGACCTCGATGTGCGAGGCGCTGATGCGCATGGGGAACGTGCTCAACTACGATACTTGTCTTTAATCCAGCCTAATGCGTTGCGAAGGATAGCAGAATGCCACATGACAGGGCTCATTCGGACTTTGGATGTCGCAAAGCCTGATGCAATGCTCAGGAAGAGTACGGAGCCGATGGAGGTACCGGCACCGTCAACCTTTTCACCTCAGCGTCTTGTCCGATGTTAAGCGATGCTCTAACCATCCACTGGGCCCCAGCCCTTGCCTTTGACGATGAATGATGCAATCGAATGTCGCTTGTTTGCCCAGCAAAGGGCAAGCAGCTCAACGACGGAGAGTACCACGAGGCCCGAAAGTGCTTTAACTTGTTTGAGGGCATGGAGAGTCACTGCGGCAGACTGAAGTGAGTTCTTCGGTACCAGCAAGCAGGCGTACAGACAGTCTGAGAGGTCAGGTGCTGTCGACCATGTCTTCAAGCGCCAAGAACTTCATTCATCACCCACCCCGTTAGGTCGTCGTTGTTCGCGGAGAGTCCCGGATTACATTATGGACACTTGTCTGCAACCATGATTCCATGCAACTGCGACGCCATCTTTACACTTACATGATCCTGGACACCATTCAGGATTGATGGGCAGCCTGATGCCTTCATTAGTAGACAAGCAAAAGGTGCGGGGCTCATCAGCAGTTAACTTCATGGCCAGGCAAAGGGTATGGAAGTGATTAGATGATCTTGTTTCGAAGCCACGACCACGGTGGACTTTTGTTTCCAGGCAACAACTTCCAAAATGCAGATCTGCCGGTGGGTGGCTGGGCAGCTACATGCACCTCCTCGTGCCAAATGCAGCATTTTTGCGTAGCCAAGGCAAGCCAAATGCCATTACTGGCAAGGCCTCAACATCGAATGAGTACTTGCGGAAGTCCCCTTCCAGCATCGAGCTCGCTTTGTATGGGCTTTTCTCAGCTGCTGGCGCAGAAAAAGATCCACTTGCACATGTTTTCAGACGAGTGTCATCTGAGGCAAGTGAAGAACACAGCCTCCTACAACAAGGCGCGGCTGCGCGGCTGGGCACATCCCCGCGTGTACCCTGGATCCAGAAGCCCAGTCAGGTCGACCCGAACAATGGCAAGTGGGCCTTGAAGGGGGAGGCCGGGTCCAGACCGCCTCCTTCATATAATATACAGTAATACACATATTATATATATATATACACATTATGTAACTCAGGTCTCTTGCTCGTGGTCCAACCTCAGTCTTTGTTACACATGTAATTCCCCAAGTGGTTCATGCACCAATGAAGAAGTGGCTAGGCAGACGCGTCGTGAAGTGTTTCAGAAGACTCCGACACCAGAATCGCCAACACGACTATCACTGGCTCCCTAAACACAGCAGCGTAAGCACCACTGCCGGGAACAACCTCACCAGCAGCCGCCTCCTCTCATCATAACAGCAACAAGTCATGTGCCGAAGATTCGCTGATGCTGGGTTTCGGAAGGTCACCAATGTGAGGCTGTACTACACTGCTGTGGCCTCAGCTGTGCTTGATTTGTTGACGTGGATGGGGTCATAAGTGCGAAGAGCCTAAACAGAGGCTACCTAGGCATGCTGCCTCGCTCGCTGATCTCATACAGCCCGCTAATTATTGCGAGGTTTTCTAAAGTGTTTGGAAAGCTCGCCTTGAATGAGAGGAGGTGGGTGTTGAAGGAACAAGCCGCCCCAAGCGTGACTGCCTCTTTTCTTTGCCTTTCATCGCAGAAGCTGTTACGATGCTTGCAGTGCTGTAGTGTCGGTACAGCGCAGCAGCTACGAGGAATTGAGCGCCAACGACTTCCCCAACAGCAAGACATCTTGCGAGGCCTCAAGCAAGAGATGTAACCGACACTGTTCGAAGGGTCAAGCTCCATTTTGTTCCACGGCTGCGTGCTCTACCGCTGTCAGTTCAATCAGACCATAACTGCTCTTGGTTCTGCACAGCCGGTCAGCAACAAGCGCAGGCCACCACCACGCAAGCCAGGCCCTCAGCTCGAGGAAAAAGTCCATGCACTGCAGGGCTGCAAGCTCTCAGACAGCTTGTGCTCGGTGAGCTTAGCCGCGCAGTTGGGCTCAGAGGGGTTTTCACCGGCCCTCGGCCCAACGGAGGGCCTGGGTCCTCGAGGCGAGATGGAGTCGGAGAGGCGTTCGAGCTTTTGACCCTTCGTCGCGAGGCTCCCTCAGTGGGGCGATGCAGCGCTCGGAGTCCGCCCCTGGAGGTGCCACGTCTCGGACCATAGCCCTTTGATGCCCTTGGCCCCCTGAAGCGTTCACAATGCAGGCGTCGAGAGCTTCCTGTCCGGACGACCTGCAGCAGCCGCAGCCTCTTGATTCGGAATGTTTTTTGGAGATCTTCGGAGCAATGAGTCCGTAGAGACATGAGACAGCAGCATGTTGCGGACAGTGATACTGTGTGGTAAGGACACCGAGTACCTCAGCAAGCTTTTGCCATATGTGGGAGCTCCACATCATTCCCGGCTGATGAGCATGCATCCGCTCAGCGAAATCAGGACGTCAGCTTCCATGATTCGTAACAGTTGGGCTCCTGACTACTGTACCACTTGTCTCATTGCACGCATCCGTGTCGTAGCCACAGCCTGCTGCGTGCCCGCCAAGTTGTGGCCAGTGCAACATGCCACGATGTCTCGGCATGGGTTCCCAGTAGCGGTCCGGCCGGACCGACCCTGCCTGTTACTGCACCATGTGCTTTGTCGAGTTCAGTTTCCGTCGGGCAGGAATGGTTGCCAAATGGAGGGAGTCAGCATGAAGGAGGCTGCTGGGAATGAATGATACGCCCAAGCTCTGCCCGACAATCTCAGTGCGGCGACAGACTCACATTTTCACACAAAGCTTCCTACTGCCATGTCGTTGCTGCGTGCTTGTCGTATGACTAGAGCACACAATGTATCGTGGAAGAAGAACCTCGAAAGAAGTCAGCGGCCAAACGCGGCATTGAAAGCTTATAGGGCTGGCGCCCGAGTGAGCACCCGAAAGCCTGCTGAGCCATAACTAGAAAGAGGAAAAGCTCAACTTCGTGGTAGTTGAAAGTGGGGTTGAACAGACACGAACTATGACGAAAGCTCACTCCAGAAAAACATCGTGCTTTGTTCAGGGGATCTACGAGGTAGCCTGGCCTAAAATAAAAACCCGAGGTATGGAAGCGACGGAAGCTCGGCAGCTCGGCTGGCAAATGAGCAGGAAGTTCTCGAGACTGCCTGGCATTTTGACGGAAACAAGCCTGATGAACAGGGATGCCATGTCATGATTCATATACTATCACATATTCCCCCCCCTTCACAAGCTCCTCCTCCTCTCGGGAAAGACTGACGCTAGAATGCGAAACCTGCTCATTCTCATTATTGCTTCCGTTTCCCCCCGGCCGGCTTTCCAGCCGCAAAAACAAGCAATAATTGACATGGAGTTCCCATTCAACTATTTCCACCCAAAAGAGTGGAAGTAAAAATCATAACAACAATAACAATCATAGGAGCAATAAGCACAACACTACTAATACTAAAGCAGAGTAGCAGTGCTAATAGGCGGAGTGTCAGCTGGGAAGTGTGCCATCAAGCACAAATTTGCTCAATCAATTCCATCTGGGCAGGCAACTTCGTGCTGCAGAACTCGACGTCGGAATCGTACCAGTCACATTGTGAGGCGGGAAGAGGATACAGATGCCTGGTTAACACCCTCACCCGCAGCTCAGCAAATGCGGCATTTGGATCCCCTGCTCGGCTGCATGACTTGCAGGCAGCAGGGCCTACGGCAGCTGAGCCTTGGCCACAAACAAAACGCAGTCCAGTTTGCATCACCTACATGTACGTACTGACGTAGTGTTGTTGTGGAAAGCATCGCCACTTCTCTCCAGATTTGCACCGTGCTGTTTGAACCGCAACCGAGGAGTTCACCTCCAATGACGCCATCAACAGAGTGCGACGGAAGCATACGCGGTCCGGCCTTGCACCATGTGACAAGTACAAATGGATGAAGGCCGGGGAACAGCACAGCCCATTCAAGAGCCGTCTTGACCATTCTTGACCGTCCAGGTGGCCTCCACATCCATTGGCTGGCATGCGGAGACTGATCACGGCCGCTCTTTGTTGAGACATCCCGTGCATCTCGGTTGAGGACCTTGAACTGTGAAGGCCTGCCTAAGATCATGCAATCCAGACTTGCCCATCTGAGGCATGGCATTGCCGAGTCCACAGTCACGAAGACATATAGCAACATGAAGGCACGGTCTGGATTTTTTCCGCCCAGGCAGCTTTGTATCAGCATCCAAGCACTGCTTGTCTTCATGACTGGCTCGAACAAGACCTACGGAACTTTAGGTTGTTGGCTTTTACAACGTAGATTCTGAAGGGTTGGCCATGAGAAGCAATGGTATTGATTTCATGAGCAGCCTGCAGACCTTCATGGTGGAGGCCGCGCCCCCTGCCCGTGATGTTCAGCCGACGGACTTTCGAGCAGATCGGCTCTTCCATCTCTGCGACTTGGTCAGCTTGGTCCAGTTCTCGCATGTAACGCCTTCTTGTCCTGTTGCTCACGATGGCCGTAGGCTTTATCGTTTGAGCATGACACGTCTTTCTTTAACCATTTGTGCAGCTCCAGAAGATGACTGATGAGCTTTTTGTGAATTGGTCTTGGAAGCCGAAGCTTTCGATAGTAGTCCGGGAGCCGCATCAAACTACCGCTTGCAGGTCAAACCAGAGCCTGGTGGGCATCCAACGAAGCAGCCTGCAGAGTTTGTCAGCCTGCATAGTCTGACGGCAGCTAGCTTCGAGGCCAAGCACGCAGAGTGACGCGTCGCCTCGCAGATGATGCGGGGAACTCTTTGGCCGCGAAGCTTGGCCTTGCGGGCATTCGTGTTTCAGCTGGCGTGCGGACAGGATACCTTCGGCTTCAAAAGGATGAGTCTACACTGCTCGAGCTGGGGAAAGCCATGTGCTTGGGTGCAGGTCGGGCGTACAAGGCGCAAGGAGCCGCAGAGTTCCTGCAAGGCCTTTTCGGCAGGAGCTGCAAGTTGGTGCGGACCAGAGAGGCCATGTTCATGTTGAAATTGGAGCAGTTCAAGACGAGTTCGAAGATCCCGACACTGTGCGAAACGAGATGCTCGTCGAGATCGCAGACTACTGTTTCGATCATGGCGTCTTGGATCCTTATCTCCACCTGCGCCCCTGCGTGCAGAGTTGCAGCGGTTCTTTCAAGCGGATCAGCAGCCAGGCCGACTTAGAAGATTTGTTAAAGCAGAAAGCTGTCTCCAGAAGCCAAGCAGGCGTTACGCTTCTACACAGAGCTGCGGTTTCTTGAGCAGTAGCTTGAATCGATGTTGGGGAGCTCCGCAATCCGAGCGTTGGAGAAAAAGTCGCTCAAAAAGCAATGTCCTGCTGGGCTGGGAGTGCAGAATGCTGCCGTGAAGTGACATAACCCAGACCATTCGTCTGTTTTGCCTTCTTGTATCTTCTTGTCAAAGATCGAACGAAATTTGAGCTAGAAGATTTGGCGCTGGGAGAGCCCCAGCGGTCCGAGAAATGCTACAATGCTACTTACCCCAAGTGTGTCTTCATTCCCGTTCTTGCAGGCCACAAACATGGAGGCCTGCCTCCGCTTGTGCAAGTGATCTGAGCTTGCTGCTTGGACTGCATGATTGTATGAGTGGCGGTGTAGAATCACTGATCAGCAGTTTTCTGAGTTATCAGAAGGCTTCATGTTGAAGTGAAAATGCACCTCACGACGTGTAGCTATGCTACTTAGAGGCCGTGTTATCAATATTTATCAATATTCTCGAAGCCTCAAGCACAGAGCTTCGGCTTTTCGATGGCGAGCTTGGGCTCCTGCCAAAGACATTGCCCAAGCAGGTGGCTGTTTTCATAGACGTCTTGAGAGTTTCAGGAAAGATGGGACCAGAACATGGACTCCAAGTAGTAACATACTGATTAGAACTACTTGAATGTCAAGCATAAACACGTCTTCTGGACGCGCGAAGCGTCTGTGAATCAAATCGGTCTGTTCACAGCTTCGATTGGCATTTTCAGTCCTTCGAAGGGGCTGCATGGCCCAGTGTGGAGAGGCCGGCAGCGAGGCGCAGCCGCATTGTAGTCATTTCAGGCCCCAAGCATCGAGATATTTATCAGGCTACAGCACTCGGTCGGCTTCTACTAGAAACGGTTCTTCCAGGAGATTCCAGGAGAAGTAAAACGGTGTGCACGTAGCTGGACAGGTCGGAGCCGACGTAGTGCCTGTCTGTGTCGATCGAAGATCACACGGCGATGGTTTCACACCAGCTCAGTTACTTGCTGAAGGCATGGGCAGAGCAGGACAAAGGTAGGGTGCGCATTGCGATTTCTCCAATTATTGTTGCCAGAGCAGGTGTCAGCTTGGTGACGCAAGTACTTCCAAATTCATGACGATGATCTTATTTCCATGCCTTTCATTCCTTTCAACCCAGCCCATGGTCTTGTCGCAGCTGTCTTTCTCTCCCTTTTATCCCCTTCTTGATGTGATTCTGAGCAGCTCAGGCCCCGGTGACCTGCCACACCAGCTGTGATCGCTGTGATGGTGCTTCGGAGGACACCTTTTGCTTAAGACATGTTGATCCACTGGTTCGAGCTATTCGTTCCTTTTCCAAAGATCCTTTTCATGACGAAAGGCATGTGATGGTTTCGCCCTTGTGACGGCTGTGCATCACGCCAGTCGCACTCGAAGGAGGATTGTCTCAGCTGCAAGGCACGTCGCTTTCTGTGCCATGGAAGCACAACAGCTTCATGTCGTCATGTTATCAGGCGTACGCGCTCAGATGATGTGACAGCTGAAGAGAAGCCGCATCCTTTAGCCAAGGCACGACAGAAAGTGCTTGGAACAATGTCCTGACGGCACCTTCGGGGACTCCGACTCCAAGGCTTGCACCCAATGCCTGCTGCCGAGAACGTAAGGGAAAGGCGCCAACAGAGACAGAAACGCCTTTGGCTCGTTGACTGAGGTCACGACTCCTGCGGCAGTTGTGAGGAACTCAGTTGAACACCCACTGTACATGGACCCGAGCGCCTTCAAGCACTTTGAACTGCGGCCAAGGCTCCGGCAGTGGAGCAGCTTGATTGCAAAGTGACTCTCACAGCGCAAGCGAAGAACGTCAAAGCCCTTGCAGCTGTTAAACCCTAAACCTTAAATCCCGAGTCCTCAAACCGTGTCGGCATAGCTCTGCAGCCAAGGAAGCAGACTGCCAGAGCTGTGACAGCGAGGACAACTTCCTGCACAACGGCCGGTGTTTGACAGCTTGCATCTTGTCTGGGACGGCGTCCGTCAGAAAGCGGACCATTGAGTGAGACGGCCAGTGCTGGCTGTCTAAGTCCGCTTGCAATCCAAACATTTCCATTGCTGCTTCGCGTTTTTCTACGAAGCAGTTCCTGATACTACTTGATGTAAACCATCCAACCTTCCAAAAAGCGATCAACAGCTTCTTGTAGTCCCGTTGTAGACGCAGAGACGGCGCATTGACGGCGCAGACAAAGGCTCCGAGAGAACCACCACTTTCACATGACATCCATCTTACTCTTACCCAGTGGCCGCTGTTTCTTGTCTTGTTGCGGGTGTGTAGACTGTCGGCAAATCAGTCCTGCAAGGCGACCGCTAGCAAAGGTTCTCGAAATGTTGAGGCACTTGCGTTCGGAAATTAGGTCAGCAATGTGAAATTGCTGCTATGTGAATCGTAGCCGGGGGAGAGTGTGGGGAAACGGCCTGTGGTGGTGGAGGTGGTAGGCAGCTTGCGTCGTCACAGAAGTGTTGACAAAGAGGACTGCTAAGTCAATGAACACGAACACTTTGTCCGGGTCATCAGGGCTCTCGTTCTGAATTGCTCTGCCAGCCCAGGCCCTCCACAATTCTTCGCCGATGCAAAGAGAGTTTGTGTAAAGCTGGCTGGCAGCGTGCCTTCGCTTGCAAGTGCCTTGAGACGGTGAGTTGCACCAAGCGCCTTGTTGCCAGTGCTTATCATTGTACTTGCCGTGCATTTCCTTCTTGGTGGACGACCAACCATTGAGTAGATTAAGTGATTAAGGTTGTCGCCTTGAAGACGCACCTTAGCTGGACAAAGGTGAGTCATGCATTCATACATATGCATGAGCCGACAGACCTGTCCTTGCATCTTCTACGACTCGATTCTCATTCTATTAACACATGTTAACCTGCTTTCGGTTGCAGCAAATCATGTGAAGAGGACTCCTTCCTCAGGACCGGTAAGGCTGGCACATTCTTCGTGTACTCCAACAGTACGAACTGCGTCAAGTTGGTGCCTTTGGTGGATGCCTCAGCTTCCCAAACGCCCAGCAAAGCACAGGAAACATTGTCAAGGCAGAACCTGACAACCCTTCTGCGGCATAAGACTGGCTTCGTGCGGTTGCGACAAGGATGACAAGGAGAAGGAGAACCCAAAGAAAGTCAGCGATGAAGCGACACTCCCTGGCACTTCGAAATGTGTGTGTGTGTGTGTGCATGTGACGCTTGATAAGCTGCACTTTTCCTCGAATGTGCACGAGCCTTCACAAACCTGCGGTGATGACAACGAGGAAAATGTGGATGATCTCAGATACGGGCAACGGGGAGACCTCCCTGCGTAATGTGCACTGGCTGCAAGAGCCATGAAAGTGTTGCACACATCCAGCGAAGCCTCGACTGTAAGCGATTGCACGAAAGGTCAGAACGGGTATGGCATTGCACATGTGCTCTCGGCTGCATGAAGGATTTACAGATTTCGAGACTGCGCACAGCAAAGTGCAAGTCACCCATCTTAGTGCTACTTGGGCCGGCCAGCGTGAGCGGTGTAGGCAAGGGCTCAGGAGGCATACCCGGCTGAAGCCAAGGCTTGCAAGGCCACGCTCGCAGACGAAAGAATCTGGCTGCTCCGAAAGCCTGTCCAGCTGCGCAGTGGCGCGGCCACCCACGCCAGCAGCTTTGCCAGCAGTCGAGTTGCTCCAGCGTGCTCTACCACCCGTTCGCACTGTACTTCCTTGAAGGTCCTTGGACAAGACGAGCTTTGGACGGACAACGAATGGGCAAGCAGCGACTACGTCCGCAAAGGTAATGTGAGTAGGATTTGGAGGATGGGTGCAATCAACGTGATCTGAGTGTTTCACAGCTGAGGTAAGTGTGACAAAAGCGCTTTCACGGTGACGCCAGCAGGCAGCTACAGGGCTGCTAATCCATGCCAGAGGCATCAAAAACGTGCGCAAAACGAAGTCCAAGCGCTTCTTTGAGCTGGCAGCTCTGTGCCGGAGGTCCATCGACGATTGGCCTCAGCATCGGCAAACGTTGCTCGCAAAATGGCGCAGAGGTAAATGGGTCTCTGTAAAGTGTCAGACGAAGCCTATACTTCGGCTTCAGTGTTCTTGTGCTTTCTTTCGGAGGGTGAGATCTCAGGTTACCTTCGCTTTCACAAAGAGGCGGTCATGATGTCGGATGAGGTGGATGCAAGCCAGGCTCTCGGGAACGCCTTCGAGAGTTTTCGGCCAGCAGCTAGCAACCTGGCACCTTGCAGACACCGGACGAGTGAGGGCTGCGAGCTCTGAAAGCCGAGGTGAGCCAAAGCTGGACAAGAGCATGCGCCGCGATCTCAGCGCAGCACCCTCGCTCGTTGTCGACTCTTGAATCTGGTACATAGCTTGATCTCCTGAGCGAGTGAGGACATCTCTATGCCTCGCAACTGGGAAGTGAGCCAAAGCTTTCCGTGGCTGCGAGGCTTTGAGCCGGTGGTCGTGTTGCCCGCGGTGGCCTCTGAGTTGAGGACCCGAGGGCGATGCGGGAAGCCTACGGGGTGTGTGTGTGTGTGTGCATTCTCTCGCAGTATCTCGTGCCATGAACAAGGCAAGCAGATGATCACCCAGTCGCTCCAGTGTTCTGCCGCTGCCGGCGGACAGGCGGCATGGACTGCGGCATGCCTTTATGATCACCTACCTCCCATCCAAATGTTCACATTGATGTTTGACGGGCTGCTTTGGGGAGCTTTGTGACGGCAGGCAATTGATGCTTTCGCCGACTTCACTGAGCAGAGTCGGCCACTCAGAACCATGGGCATGCGGCCTGCGGACACTGGGGAGAAGATGTTTTGGCAGCTGCTGATCATGCTTACGAAGAATGTGGAGTAGCTAGTGTTTGTGCACACACACACACACCCACGCGCGCGCATGGACCCACACGTGTGGATGCAGATATTAGATTGTTGTGTTCACACAGCACAGCGATAGCACAAGGGGGTGCTGCAAGAAACTCCAAACTCCAGAGGGCTAGAAAGTGCAGAAGCCTGGCGGAGCTCGGTGGTCCTAGCACGGGGAGTATGGGTGACGAGTTCAGAGCGCACGAGAACGCAGCGTGATCTGTTGGAGAGCTCTTGCCAGTGAGCACAACTGCATTGTCAGGCTTTTCGGAGGGAGCAGTGGAGGGGTTTCTCAAACATCTTCTGAAAAGGGTCCCCTGGCCTGCCTGCAACAGCAAGGACTAAGAGGCACCGCAAATCTAGCAAGCTATGTCGGCCATTCAGACTCCGCGGAACGCGCTGGAGCAACGGCAACACGGTAAAGTTGCAATCACACTGTCCATCATGCTGTACTGAATGCTCTCAGCCGTTGAACACCTTCGCCCACAAGCCTCGTGAACCTTGCAGCCCGGAAAGCTACACAGCATCACCCTGCGGCTGCTTACATCAGAGCTCGTTGAACTGTGAAACAGCACTTGAGTTAGTTTGTGAAGGCCCGGACACCAGCAAGCCGCCTTGAGCTCAGCTTTGTCGTGTGTCATCCATGGGGCACATCCGCATCGTTCTCTTCCGCATTGCTCACAGGGCACGACATCAATATATATTAATTCTGTACAGTGTCGGGTAAAATTTGCAGAGGTGTAGATCGAAATGAGTCTTCCTTGCACCTTCGCGGGCGAGATGTGTATACTGATACCACCCAAGGAGGCTCCTTTGAGTCGCTTTTGAGTCAGGCCTGGCTGCTACTACTACCAGCACGAGATTTCTGCACCGAAGGGCAGTGGCGCCGGAGTCCTCAGAACAACGGTGCTGTAGGGCGATCCAGCCTGCTTCAGCCGGTGCTGGCTTCTTTGTGGCACCTGAGGAGCAGTACAGCGAGTTGCCTACGAAGGTCCAGCCGGCATGGTCTCATAGAGGTGCTGGGTGATCCCCCCCAAAGATCACACTGAATGCCCCAGCCTCAACTTGGCAACCAGCAAACTGGGACCAGAAAGCGAACGTGCGAGTCGGCGTTGCGCGATGTAGGCTGCTACGACATGCGCTGTTCATTGATGAAGCATGGAACCTGCATCACCAAAAATCTTTTTCAGCCAGAACGCTCATGGCTTCCAAGTGGCAGGTGTCCAGACTCGCCCTGAACCTCCTCAGCTCCGACACTGAGGTCTGACCGCCCGCTCGCACATAAGCGTATGATCTTGCATATTGCAGCTTCTAGGCCAGGCGTAGTGTCAGGAATCATGTGGAGATGTTGGCAGACCTGCATGAGCTTTTTTCCGGACAATCAAACACAAGCCCCGAAAGAGCTCGCCGAGAGACTGGCTGGCATTTGCAAACCGGTTCGATAGACGGAAGCAGGCCGACTACTCTTCCTTCGCCGACTGCTCGTCAAAGATGCCATGCCTTTGCAGCTCGTCGCATTCAGTGCAGTGTTGCGGCAAGGAGGTGTATCGAACAACGTTGAAGCCTTCCTAGATTGAGCAACACATGGAGAAGACATGAGAAGACAAGCTTTTAGAGATAGTCTTCGTGGTTTCAAGCCCCTGCCGTCGCTGCTGGCGAACACGTTAGGCTTTGTGGTTTCAAGGGTCGTCGGAAGCCCCACCGGTCGAAGCTCGCCGGCGCAGCAAAGCCTTCATCAGCAACGGGCGTATGATACCTGTGATGAAAGACGATGAGAATGCTACATACCATTGTGGCGGTGGTTGTTGTTGGTCCTGGTCACTGTTGTGCTGCTGCTGTTATCGCTGTTAGAATAACTAAGACACCTACTCCTTCCTAGTATTGCCATTGCCGGTGCTAAGGGTGTTACTCTTCTATCTTTGCTAGCCGCGCGAGGGCACAATGACAACTACCGCTTTAGCCTTTAGCTCCATCCCGGCGCTCCTCCACGCCGGGTCTGCAGCAAAGGACATATAGTACTAATAGTAGGGAGATGTAGGGAGCACGACACTTGAAGGCGTATCCAAGTTCGTGCCAGCTAAGGCAAGAAGTCGTGACTACCTCTCGCATAGATCTGTCGATGTGAGGCTGGCTCCGGCCTTGCTGGGACCTGCAATGGTCGCAGTTGAAGTCCATGCCAGGGGTCATGGCCGTACAACAGGTCCAGCCGTGTCAACTTCGTGACCGGCGAAAATGTCCAGGTCACGTGACCAGCATGCGGCAGACTGGTACTGCCAAAGTTGAACCCCGGCTTGATCCATTCTGTCTCGCGGGGCAAAAAGGTCATGCTTTTGTTGATGTAAGGACCTTGAGCAGGCGCACACATTTGAGAGCAATGAGTCGCTTCCGGACAGTGCTCCAGGGAATGGTTCCAGGAAGGAAGTTCCGTAAGAGTCAGCACGCTGGATGTTCAGGAGCCTGGGGTGTAGCCAATCGATAATTTGGCGAAGGAATCTACACACGCATCTTGAAGTCACCATGTGTTGCGCTTTCGCCTGGCTGCCATCAGAGCAACTCCAAGCCAGCTCTTTTCAAAGTGCCACCGCACATTCTCGATGACAGTCGCATCTGAACAGCTTCACTCCCGTGCAGGTTTCATGTGCCAGCATCAGCGGACACTGAAAGGCGCGTGAGCTGCAGCATCGAGCAAGCGATATAGCTCATGCTTCCACGCACCCTGCACCGTGCATTTAAGTGCAGTTGTGGTACTTCCGATGCAATTTTTCAGCTTTCGTGCCACTATCTCCAGGATAGCGCCGCAATCGGTGACATTCTCAGTCATGCTTTTGAACATGCATTCAAGCGCTTGGCCCGGAAAAACTGAGTCGATCTCGGAACACCTGTACTGAGTGGGATGTTTGGAGCAGTGTTTCCAGTTGAATCAGTCGGAAGGGGCTCCAGGCAACAGGATTGTGTTCGAGTGCATCGCTTTTCCTAAGGCGCGCATCAATAGATCCAGTCTGACACAGAGTCGAGCAGTCCAGCACCAAGTTTCCTCTCTCTGTCTCGTTGGCTCTCTTTTGCTCGCTTTGCTTCCTTCCTTTGCGATTTAGCAGGTGCTGCCTAGCCGCGGCTCGGCGCGTCCGAGTCCTAATCGTGATGCGGCTGTGACTAGAGCAAGTAGAGTGACGCCCATGCCGCGAAGCACCGCAGGACTTGGTCCTAGACCCAATCAACCGCCACCACCTACTTCTGCAAGCAAGAAGCTGAGATGCTGAGCTGTTTGAGGTGATTTAGTGCGCTTGGACGGTCTAGGGCAGTCCTCTGGCAAGTCCAGTGTCTAAGATCTCTCGGCTTTCTTGTCAATCGGCCGACCAGCTGCTGTTGAGATCGAACTGCAATGTTCAGCACAATACGCTGATGCATGATGATGCATGCAGCCACGCATGCGCATCGGTTGTGAATATATGTGAATATGATAGTATGGTGGTACTGGGCGCAATATGCTCGGCTAAAGTAAACGGGTGTAGTGCAAAACGGCATAATTGCTCGCGGAGTAGTGCTGTTTAACTCTTCTCGATGTCGGACCGGCCTTGGTCTGAGTAAAGCCGGGCCAACGAGGACGCAGTCCGCGGAATGCCCCAGCGCCTGCCACAGTCTCGGAGTGTAGGAAAAATTGAAGTTGTGGGGCTCCCATTTGCTGTGTCTCAAAGCCCTGCGCCGAGGTCCAAACGACTCGGCCGCTGCTTCATACCCAGTCGGCACGAGGCTGCTGAGCATAGCCATCACATCGACTCAGCGTGAAGCTTTCGCTGTCGTTGCACAGGGGTGGGTGCCTCTGCGATGCAGGCTCCAAGCCCCGCACTTGGTGTATTCCGGACAGGAAGTGTGAGATAAAGCCCCGACACTCTGGCAGCCTAACGTAGGGTAACATGGCGCGATCCCTTTGTGGGATGCAGTGGTCAATAGTATCAATAGTAGGTCGCTGCCGAACCCCATACTACGAGAAGCAGGCATCCAATTCCGTCGTTGACTTTGATGCCGTTCTTTCAGGTTCCAACGGCACCGTTCCAACCCGTCTCCGGCACTGGGCGTCGGTGTCCTCGATCCCGCAGCAGGTACAGCACGTTGCCATTTTCCTCTTTGCACCAAACCGAGCAAGTTCGAAGAAAACAACGTCGATGTTCCATGCTCGTCAGGAAGCGCCAGCAAGTTTGCTTCAGGCCATGCAAGGGCAGCATGTCACTGCTTAGCATGGCGTCAGACACCCATTGCGTTTAGCAGTTAGCACTGCATGTTGACATGCTGTGCAGCAATCCTCGTGGTGAAGGCTGCGCGATCGCGGGCTTCCCTTGTTCACCAGCCCGTTCCAGAAGGTCGCACCAGTAGTTGATAGTCTGACAGAGAATTTGCGATGTCACCGGAAGGCTTGGCGGTAGCTCCTTCAGCAGGAAACTCAGACGAGAGCCAAGAGGCTGAGACCGAGAGCCTCCAAAAAGCCCACGCCTCGGACCTGAGGCTCAGACTGCTCAGCCCCACATCCACGTCTCGGCCAATGCCCTGCGGACTCTTGAGCCAATGCTGCAGGCTCCCCCTCTTCCAAGCCAAGCCATGAGCCATGCCATGGGCCATGGGGCAGCTCGTTCAACATGACGAGATTCCTTTCCAGGACGTTGCAGACTTTGGTGGCCGCCTCAGCGATTCAGCGCGGTGGCAACCGTTGCTTCCAAGTTCCTGTGTGTGTGTGTGTGTGTGTGACAGCCTCAGGTTCCGAAGATGGATCCTGCTCGATTTGTTTAGGCTCCGACCTCAATGGCAGCCGCACAACATCCCTGAATGCCACAGGTTGGTAATTACGCGCGTTGCAATCAGTCACGTGAGGGGGGGCTTGTGTCATCGGGTCAGTTTCGACCCTTTCGTCGTTCAGCCGGCTCAAGCCAACGCCGGGCACTCCAGGAGCCATGGTAGCTTGCCAGCACCGAGCCGAACGTTTCTCAAGTCGTCCACCCCTGCGCTCTTCCCTGCGTTCCATTGCTAAGAGTTCGTATTACATACAGGCTGCATGAACTGGAGCCCAGGCACGATTGATGTGGCCGCTGGCCGCAGCTTGATTGAATTGTTGTTGTCTTGTGTGGATTACTCGTATGGCACCCGGTTCGATGTTTGAACCTTGACCGGAACTGGCATGCATGCACTCCGTTTGATCGCCACGACAGCATGCGAATCTGGGAATTGAGTCGAAGGGTTTGGGTCCGCAGCAAACTGTAATCCCGTCTGAAGCTTTCGTAAGACGCCTGCGCGCAGCTACTTATCTATTGTTCGTGATGTTGCCATCCTGACATACGACGACCTTGCTTTCTGCTCTGCTGCTGTGCTGCTGCCGCTGCTGCCCCTGCTGCTGCTGCTGCTGCCGCTGCCGCTGCCGCCACCGACACCCTCACTGCTACTAATTGATAGTAGTAACCACTGCCACCTAATTCCACTGCTGCTGCTGCTACTACGATGACGACTGCTCCTTCTCCGACTCGAACAACCAGAGCTTGCTTTCTGAGGCAATTGCCATCATTGTCGTTGTAGGTACTGGGTACTAAGTAATCGTGCATTAGCTTGAAACAGTGATCATCATCAGATCACAGGTCCTGGCCACCCTGGCCTCGGGCGCTGCCTTCGTTGCAAGCACCCCACGTTCGCTTTCGGTGCCACGGGTCCAAGGAGTCCAACACGTGCAAGGAGTGAAGGACCGGATCTGAGTTGTGGATAGAGGCACTGACAACTAGAACGAGAGCTGCAAAAGCCAGGACAACCATGCCCCCACCAAGACACCCACAGCAGCAGCAGAAACAACAAGCACAAAAAGCTGGTGCCCATAGGAACTTCTTCCCGTAGCCTTGCTGTGCACAGTGGTTGTCCTCTTGCCAGAGAGAACTTGGCTTTGCGAAGCAGGCTGCACATGTGCAAGGGCCAGCCTTCCAGGCAGGGCGGGTCTGTCGTGTGAGCGGTAAAGTGCCTGCATAGGGGCAGCCCTAGTCTCCTAGTCTCGTGGACATGTTGCGTGTGGCCATTCGGATCAGAAGCTGCCAGTTGTTGACGACGGGCAGTTGCGCTGCCTGGTAGCTCGCTTTGTCTCCGCCACACTTCTGAGCCGAATCTTGGTGTCCCTGATTCAGACTGCGAGCTCGCCTTTTGTGGGCCTGGGAGTGACCGCTGCCGTGGCTGCCGTTGCTGTGGGCGCCGCAACTCTCCGACGTTCCCTCGTCGCAAGGCAGCTTCGTCTCGCAGGGCAGGACCGCCGAACTTGCAGTTCGATGCCAGCGATAGCGAAGCAGTATCGCATGCGATGTGCATTCGGGTTTGATCTTCAGGACATTCCCCGCAGCCTGGCTACATGGTTCTCTGCAGAGGATGTGTTGAAGCTGCGGCCTTCAGAAAGTATGAGAAGACAAGCTCTTCTAACATGTCGGCAAGGTTGGGTGTAAGAAGTTCTCGCAACATGCTGTCGGGGGTGTTGATCCGGCACCCAAGCCAAGGCAACAAGCAGCTGGCTTATGGCTTGATTTGCAGCATTTTCGGCCTGGGCAAAACCACAGCACCCAAGCCGCAAGCAACGAGACGAACTGCTGCGACAGTGCTTGTTGGCACTCATTGGTTGACGTCATCGCATCTTCCACACTTGTGGCCCGTCTGTGTTTGCAGTGCTCTGAGGCCTTCAAGGTTTGCATTGACTGCGACATCAACCCGTACAAGCCTCCTGTCTTTGATTGCTGTGCACTGCAATGCCTGCCACAAGGCAAAGGCAGTGAAGCTGAGTGCAGGAGCTTCGACGGATTAGCAGACGCGGCAGTTGCCTTCATGTGCCCCTCAGGATCGTATCCCAGCTGTCTGAAGACGAGGACCCGTAAGCAAGCTCTTGTGCATGCTTACTTTGAGGCACCTATTGCCAAGAAGTCGCTTGAAGCAGCTTCTCTTGCGAAAGTAGCACAATCGTGGAGAGCACAATTTCGATCGATTTGGAGAGAGAAAGGAAATATTGAATGTGCGCACTGGTGTACCGAGGAGTTTCGTTTGGCTGAAGAGATTGGCAACTATGTGCTAGAGAACCCGCTGCGGCGCATGTACAAGGCCGGAGAAGTCTTCATAGCCAGTCCCATGCACAGAGATTGCTATGACATCAAGTGTCGGGCTTCTAGTAATTCGTAGTTAAGTTGTGACACAAACTCCATCAGTTGTCTCCAGGCCAACTGCAAGGCTTTACTGGCCATCAAGCACAGGCATGGGAGTGCTTTGCAAGACACGATTGTCAGCGAATGCTCACACATTCTGCAGCTCGATGCGGAGCTTGTCTGCCGGCGCAGCGGCATCAGAGTGGAGCGTTCACGTGTGAGGCGAGGTGTTCGCATGCAGAAGGGTTTGCCCGTGCACTTCCAGAGAAGTAAGACGAACAACCGCACCTCGGAGAAATGAGAACAGTGCAAGGAGGGCTTCACTGAAGCTAGGCCTTGGTCATTGTCTGGGGAAGTGTGGGGAAGTCAGTATCTCTGAAGAGTAGGAGGAGGAAGCATGGCGTAGCAGATGCAGATCTTGCATGTTGTGACCAAGGCAACGCTCGCAAGCTGAACCCCAGCCGATTCTGAGCGTCCACCTTTGAGCTTGTGGAACTCTCATGCTTCAGTCACCCGAATCAACAGACCTTGGTCCCTGGACGCCTGCACAGAGAAGTAAAGGTAAGCTCGATCAGTGACAATTTCATGGTTGCCTCCTTCCTCTTTCAGCTCTGGCACCTGCGAGCTCCCAGAAAAGGACCAAAAAGGCAGGAGCCGAAGTGTCGGCTGACCTGGCTCAGAAATGGCTGTTTAATCCGGCGAAGGATCCGGCAGTGCTACAAGCTGTTTGCGGGTGGAGAGTAGAGGGTGCTTCGCTTCGCGCGGCTGCAACCCATTGAAGACATTCCATCAGCCGTGCTGGGCTCAGGTGCCGACGCCAGCGAAGTAACCGAACTTCGCTGTGGCAACCGGCATCGGTCCAAGATCCAAGAGAGGATACGCCGGACCTTGCAACCTCAGATGCAAGTTGTGCCGCCAAGGGACGATCAAGGTGCTCGCAGTATTTGGCTCTACCTTCTCGATCACCCTTCATGTTTTGCCGCCCTTTTTCGTCACTTTCCGAGACGCCCGAGGCTTGGAGACCTCTCCGTCACACAATCGAATCTGTCCAGGCTAAGACTAAGATTCGGCCCATGCGCGCAGAACAGGTTTTCAGTCCAAGGAAGCACCGCCGAGCTTGGGCAATCGGTATGGCAGATCACGATAGCATCTACATGTCACGCTTCTTGTGCAGCTGTTTTTTCACCTGCCGAAGCAGAGTCCGAGGCCATGTCGCTCGGATACAGCGGCGACTCGCCCCCGCCCTCGCCATCGCGGCGGGAGGTTCGCAGTGGTTTGTTCTCGGTGCTGTGATGCTGTCCGACGTTGCGGAAGCCGCAGGCAGCGGCTGCGGCCAAAAAGCACAAGGGTGGCGTGGAGCGACTGATGCTCTCAGCTCCAGCCCCACATGGCCGGGCCACTTTCGCGAAACGAAAGTTCGACATGCTGCGCTGCCCCGAGGTCCGAGCGAAGATTGGGGATGCCTTGGACATCGATGGCTTGCCAAAGGCCGGAAGCGAGGAATTTGCAGTCGAAAGGGGAGTTTTCCACACGGCAGGAAGCTGCGCAGCTCCTGGCCGAGGCCGAGGCACTTCTACGGAAAGGCAAAGGGTGGGGGAAGCGCACAAAAGGCCATCAAAGAAGCTTCATCCTCCTCCATCGAGGCGAGCAAGAGCTCGCAAAGCCGCGCTTGGAGCGCATAGTTGCCGGCATCGATGCCGAGGATGCTCGCAGCTGTGAACCTTGTCCGCTTGTCCGTTGCACCGCGGCTAGGGAGTGTGCAACGAGAGGATATGTTTCATGGAGCAGATGAACACGCAAGGCGAAAATTTCAAAGTGGATGCGCAGCAGGGCTCATGACTCATCTGGCGTGCGGTCAAGATCGCGTCAGGCGGTCTCTGCTGCACACATATACAGATCTGGACCCAGAAGCAGCTGCGGGACACCAGGTGCCTCCCTTTTTGTTGATGGAGACTATGTGCTTTGCGATGCAAAGCCTCGTTGACAAAGTCACACGCTGTCACAGTCCAGACTGCACTGCTCTTTGGTGATGCTTCTCTCCGTCTCGCCGCGCCAGGCCACATCGCCTAGTCGACGAGCTTCTTGCCTGCACAAAGTCGCTCTCCAGACCAGTGACAGATTCAACTTGACCACATGCAATCTTGGCCTGCTAGCAGGCAGCGGACATGATCACCTCTCCGAAAGCAAGTGCAAAGCAGGCCTTGGGAAAAAGAGGAGAAACGCTGAAAAAGGAATCTCATGTGCGATGCGAGTGGCTCTTCCTGCCATAGTGACAGGCGCTGCATGCTGAAGCAGTCGCCAAGCTCCTGGAGAAGGCCGTCCTATAGCAGGGTTCGGGCTTTGGTGCTGGTGTTCAAAGTCGGTGCATTGCGCATCAACAGGCCTTGCCTTTCCTATGCATGATGCTGCATGGCAAGCTGCCTCTGTAGGCGGGGCACTTTGACTTCGATGCGATTGCCTTTGCCGCGCTGCCCGAGGCAGGGAATGTGCTTTCAGAATCATAGCACATGCAGTCATCTGCAGTGGCTAGCATTTCTGGGGCTGGCCTTCTAGATGATCTGCGGAGCCTACATCTTGACAGACTCGGCATGTTGCGGTAGACAAGCAATGACAAGCAGCTTGAGGTTGAAGGCAAGCCCCTCACCACCTTGGGCACGTACTTGCTGTCGTCCTGCGGGTACATATCGGGACTGGAGGACTGCCCACTCCAGGCGACACACTGCTAAAGTCCATGCCTCAAGACATGCTTTCAGATCGGTTCAGGCGAAGATGAGCACTGTTTGCATCATGATTCTGAGGACAGGTGATTCAGGGGTTCTTCGGCATCATAGGCTCCAAGCAGGTCACCCGAAACCCTGCGCGAGACCATAAACTTAACCACGCACATCCCAATTTGGGCAAGCAACCAGAGGAGGAGCGGTGGTAGACTCTGCGATGAGCCCGCAAACGTGAAAGGACAATGGATGGCTAGATTGTCCTCGAGGCGCTACCTTCGAGGGCCGCGCCTCTTGACTTGAATGTAGGCTTTGGTACGTAGCCCAACTACGATGCGTAAGCAGCACAACCTATTTCTACACACCTATGGTCTACTCGTGAAACACTTGTTGGTGCATCCTGTGGATATTTCGAGGTGGCCCGGTTTCTGCGCGAGATTGACAGAAGATACTTGTCGAAGGCAGGTGGGGTTTCCGCCGGATGCCCAAAGAGCCAAGGCAGTTACCAGTTGCAACGCCAGTCGCTAGATCCTGCGTTGTCATTGCAAGCTGATTGCAAGCTTCAAGTGCGGTGTCCGTCGCCTGACATGCTTCGTTTGCAGGCACACCGGCCGGCAGTAACTCTCGATTCACTAGCGTCGCCATGGCTGCCGTGCAAGTGGTGCAGTTGCCGCCTGCTTTTTGGGGCGAGCAGGCAGTCTACGGGCCTCACTACCGTGGGGGCCTGGCGCCGCCGCCGGATTGGTGGGCACAGGCGGCGCAAGCCTGTGCCCTAAACCAGGGGCAAGTTGCAGCAATGCAGCGAATGTTCCTCCCTTTGCAATGGCAGACCGTTCGCGGTTTCAGCTACCAGCCAGTGCAAGCACCAGCCATGCAGCTGGCAACCCCTCACTTCACATCCCCTGCACCGCCCACGCCTGGGCCTGCCCCCACACCACAGCCCCCCCCGCAACCAATCCATCCAACCCCAGCAAACATCCCAACGTCCGCCCCCACGAGCTCACCCAAGAGCCCAGCACAACCTTCCTGGGCGGACTTGTCCGAGGATCTCGCTCCACCGAGCCAGTTTGAAGAGTTGCCAACTCTGCTCCCCAAGCCAAGCAAGGGTAACGGGAAGGGAAAGGGCAAGAAGGGCAAGAAGTCTTCCAAAGGAAGCGACAACAGTGGCAAGTGGTATGGTTACACAGACTACTCCTGGAGCTACCAGGGCTACCAGTATGGCGGCTGGTACTGATTTTCCGCAGGTGACAATTAGTATGCGGCGGAATGCGCAGATTGCTCCTGGAGCTGCCGGCGCTACCAGTATGGCTCCTGGTGCTGAGTTTACACGCGATGGTAGGAGTGTGTCACCTGGCCATCAACTGTTCAGCAGGCTTTAGGGCATGACTAAGTCATCTGCCTGTCGACGAGAGACGCGGGGTGACAAAGCCTCCCCCGAGCGGAATGGCCTTGTCTCATAGACTGCACTCCCGGATGCCATACGCAGAAGATCAGCATCCGTTAAACGTCTGGCCAAGAAACATGTCGGGCCCGATAGCACGGGAAATCCCATTTCCCGTGATTCCTGCCAGGAGGATCCCTGCAAGGTAACGTGCACTGCCCCTAATGCAGAGCACCGGTGTGCAAAAGAGTGCGCATCTTGGCAGGCCATCTATCACAGCTCTGTCCATGCTACAGATGTATCCTGGCTGCAGGGTGATAATTGCTTGACAGTTGTGACGCGCCGATGCGATTTCAAGGTGATGGCAACGACTTGTTGGTTGCTTCGGCAACCGTATTTCATGCAGCGAACGTCGCTCCTGGATTACACCGTCAGCGCAGCCCTGCTGAAATACATTCGGCATCATGAGCTGCACCACCCCTTTGCCACTGGAAAAAAGGAGACTCCCCCAATCAAGGTAATAGCAGCCGCTATGCACGATGTTGGGCACCCTGGCAAGTTGGGAGAGATGCACTTGGAAGGTCAAAGCCACTGGATTTCGTGGTTCTGCGAGTTGAATGCCTCAGTGACAGCTTGCAGCTTTCCGAATTTCTGACTTCGCAGTCCTAGCTGCTCGGGCCGCAAGGCACCCTGGCCTTAACAACGAGTTCCAGAAAGCAACCATGTCCGAGCTGGCGTTAACCTACAACGACCAGAGTGTGCTCGAGAATTTTCACGCTGCGCTCCGCGGCTAAAGCTGTCCGCAGCAGGGATGTCGGCACTTAACGCCTATGCCATCTTAAGCCGATGCCTTGCTGTACCGACGACCTCTCGTCAGGACGGCCTTCGATATCTTAACGCACAACGAGGCTCCTCCCTCTTCTCTGCCATGCGTTTCTTCAGCACGCCCTTCAGGTCGACAGTCCTACGGTTGATGATATCAATCCTGCATTACCCATAATAAGGAATATGCCATAGTTCCCATAATTTAGGCTCATTAAGTTAAGGTAACGCAGGATTTTCTGTCATCAACAGTATATCTACTGCCTGACGAAGTGCTGACTTGGCTGTGTTTGGATTGATGCGAGACCGGTCGGCATTGATGGGAGGACTGCAACTGGTTCGTCCTGTTGTCGCGAGATTTCCGCAACGACGGAAGCGAGGCCGGTCATGGCTGTATACTGTACATAAAGATTTGGGGGTTTCCGGAAATAGGGGACCCTAATATAGTACCTTAAATAGCAGGATCCTCATTATAAGGACCCCAGAAAAAGGTACCCCTAATTTCGGAAACTCCCATTTGGGCTGTAGAGTAGGCCTTTGGGAGTGTGGCACGCAGGACGCAGGCGGAGGACGCGAGGGACGCAGGGGACATGGGGCAGGACGCGACGCGAGGGAGGCGGGTCGGGACGCGAGGGACGTGGGGAACCTTTGCTTACCAAACCAAACCAGCAGCCGAACCAAGCCAAGCCCAGGCATCTTTCGTTCAGAACTCCTGTCCAACCGAAGCTCACAGAAGACCTTGCCTGGCCTGTTTGGCAGAAGACCCTCATTGACGGAAGACCCTGTGTAACAAGTTAATCACAAGACTCGCCAAGCCGGGCCAAGTTGAAATCAGAGCTTTCAACCAACAGAAGACCCAGACAGTTAACTAGCAGATGGCCTTACACTACAGGAGACGGGGCAAGGGACACTGGCGGGACGCGAGGGACATCCCAGACGGGGGACGCGCCTATCTTGGGTCGTCCTGCGGCAAGTTCTAAGGTTTCAGCAGCAGTAGGTACTCAGGCATGATGAGGCAATAGCAGGCACATGTTTCAATGCAGCTGTAATCAGACTGTCCCTTTGTGCTGAGGCCGAACCAGTCAACCTTCAAAAGCGCCTTGTGCAGCAGAAGTTTTTTTTTGCTGCTTCTTGCAGCATCTGGAATCTGAAGCCCGAAAACCTGACCTGACATGCGCTTAGACCCGAGTCCTTCACTAGGGCTGTCAGATGCTGCAGCAGACCGTGGCAAGGTACGTCCGCAGGCTACTCATCACGATAACCCTGGGGACGGATATGGTCCGGGTCTTGCTGATTTCACGCTTTCTGGCTCTTGCACGAGCATGTTCTTTAAATCTTCAGGCGAAGCATCGTCAGCATCAGAACGACTGTCTGAAGCTGGCGGAAGAGGCGTGCAGTATTGTGCAGTGGATTGAGGTCGAATCCAAATGTTTCCAGTGGAGCGAGGCTTCATGAACCCTGATGTGTCCGTTTGAGGAGACTGGCTCAGCTGAGCTCCCACATGGGCAGGCGGCGCTGGAGAGGTGCCATTGGCTGTGTGTGGCCGCAGACTTGTCTTCGTCCCTCAGGCTGGTAGAAAGGTGACATAGTATCTGCTGCGCCTGACAGGACAGAGCTGCTGTTGCAGAACCTCGTGCACGCTGCTGACACATGGATGAACTCTGAAAGCAGACGATGGCGAATGTGCAAGACCCTGTAACTGAGGACATATCGAATCCTACCAAGCCAAGGAAGATAATGCTAGGCGCCACCTGCATTTTGTTCAAGGTCTGATGCGTGAAAAACACGAAGGAAACGAAAAGGAGAGAGACAGGGCGGGGCCAGGTGTGCGGCCTCTGCCGCAGTAAATCCCGACAAGCCTTCTCAAGCCGTCAACTGTCCACTTGAAGCATCCTTGCCGTTCTTGCCAGAATGGACAAAGAGGGTGACGCAGGAGTTCTGGGCGCAGGCATCCTCTGCTCTGCATGATAAGCCGGATGAATATGGAGGGCCACATCAGCAGTTGCTTCTTGTTTCCCATCGTTCACTCTGGCAGGGAGACGAAGAGCAGCGGCTAGGACTGTTCGGACCTGAATGCTGCTGCAATGTTAGTGCTGAGTTCGCTTCTAGCTTTTGACACTGCAACAGACCTCTCTTTGAACTCAAATGAGAGTGCGCAAGGAAAGTGAAGAATTAGACTCTCAAAGCAGCATGATTTCGTCGTCGACTGCCCGTTTCAAAGACGCTGCCTTTCTGGCTTCATCTGCTTTCGCTCCTGACCTGCTTTCATTATGCTTCCGTGAAAGCTGAACTTGAACGGTGCAGACCGCAAGGGCTGTCGTGCGTATCGGCGTAGGTTCATGGTCTCGCATATCTTCCACTCCACACACCACGGGGAACCTCTCCTGTGTGCAGTCGGATATGAAAAGACGCCAGCTAGTTTACATTTGTGTTGGGCTAGTCCGCGTCCTCCATGGAAGCTGCAGGCCAATTTCACCGATGTGCAATCGGACTGCTGAGCAGGGTCGCATCCCGCAAGGGCAGCAACTTGGCAGCTTTCATCAATGTCTCGCCTAATGCCAGCAAGCCTGAGCGACTTTGCGCAGAGAACGAAAGTAGATACTTGAGCCTGGACTGGCCGGATGCTGCAGAAGAGCTGATGACCCATTGTCCGACTCAGGATCAATTTCATTAACTTCGTGGTGCAGCCCTATTTCAGCATCTTGGCTTCAAATGCCAGGAGCGATGCCTCACAGCGGTAGCAGACCACACGACTGGGTCGTGAGAGCTGCCGTTCCACTTTGTCATCGGAGTCGGGCAACCACGGGCTGCAACAGCACTGTGACAAAAGCTAGCGCGACAACCACCTTGCTTGCAAAAATGAGAAGAAGACAGCGACGCACGTCAGATGTCTTGCGATGTTGTAGCTTTCCAAAGTCTGACCACACGACTATCATGCCCGGAGAAGATTTTTTGCCAGCTTCAATCGCACAGTTTTTACTGAGCTGTTACCACCATGCTTCACTGGTTAGGGCCGCACGACGAGAGCTAAGGTTGCATTGCTCGACTTTGTCCAGGAGTCGGGGAGGCAATGGAATCGTTAGCGGCCAACAAGGCCTTCTGGGAGGCCAGGCCTGACATGGTCCCGGAGTGCGGTGACAGAGATGCCTCGGAATGCCACACGAACCACGCAGGAGAAGAGTAGAGAGGGAGCCTCTTTTGACGAGCTCTTCCCCGCCGTGACGATGTGAGAGGGCTGTAGTTAACTAAGATCAGGGGGCGCTCCCTTCAGATGAATTCTTCTGATGCTTTAGCTTACGTGAGGCTGCACGGTTTTGGCGATGTCAAAATGTATGACCGCGTAGCATCCAACGTGAGTCCGTCTTATCTCAGCACAAAGAGGCATTGTTTCACATTGCTCCCAACTGGGATGTTCCACGTGCGGGATGTTTCTGGTCCATCCCCGCGCATGGCTTGCAAAAGGATGCGAGTGTGGATGCACGAGGGTTGCGAGTGAACCCAGGGGTGCAATGCCATGCCCCCACAGCCCCCACCTGCATCATCACCTTCTGGTTCTGGTTCGCAAAGGCACCGCTTCCACAAGTCGTGCATTACAACATGGATGGTGCAACCGACTCAGATTTGAAATCTGGGTGTACGTGGTGTGTTACGGGAACATCTTGCAACCGCCTGTGCATCGTGCGCAAAGCACTGCAGCCCATCGTGCCAGGTGGCCAGCCTGGCAATCAACAATGGTGTTCCCAGGCTTTCCTTCAGCCTTCAGCTTCATGACTACACCGCGGATTGCTCCTTCCATGTCCTGCAGCACAATGGTACCTTGAACATTCGGGCTCGTTTCGGCAGGGTGAATGGTTGCATTCAAAGAACAGTTGTCAAAAGGCAGGCGGAAGATTTCAACCAATTATAACTCGCAACATCTAGGCAACGTTTTAGCAAGGCAGTTCAGGGCGAGTCAGGTCTTGATTTTGGCGACAGGTTCCAAGCCCGAAGATCGCAGGTGCCCACTATGCCGCAAGAATATCGACGTGGATCGCCCAGTGCAGGCAAGAGCTGTGGTGCGACTGAGAGTTCCATCAGAATTGCATCGTTGCAGAGCAGTCGAAGGCAGTCGCACTCTTTCATCATCGCCACACTGGTGAGCACAACCTGCCTCGCATCCAAAGCTATGCCGCCAGCATGCAGGGTGGTTCACGGAGAGACGTTCTCGACCTCAGCTTGCAGGCCGACTCAAAGACTTTCTGTGTGGCGATGTAGATATGTAGATAAGACTCGCAACTCACAGGCTTCCCTGTGCTGTTCACAGGAACTTACGGCGGTCGAGCGCTTGCTTGAAGACGCCCCGTCCCCAGCGTAGATAGCCTGACTCGCGATTCGCAGAGTACCCTGGTTCGGCAAAATCGCGTCTGCTGCAGCTGGCTTCAGTATTGACGGATGTCAAAGCTAAGTGTGATGCGCATTCCTGCACAAGTACAGGGAGTGGGAGAGTGTGATAGATGGCTAGCTCGTTTGCAGAGAAGCTGTATCGTACGACACGGTTTGTTGTAATCACCGTGTCGCAAATCGCAACAGCAAACTATAGTGCATGTATGGATGGATTGATGAATGTAGGTATGCATGTCGTTGCATGTAGATCTACATATAAATAATCTATATATACACATTTGTAGCATAATTTTGTTCTAATGTATGGTGTAAGTTTATACTGCATTGTATTATAGTATCTTATAATAGCTCCATAATACTATGTTCCTTATTGGGGGTTAATATGAGAACATTTTGGTACATGTTTCATACTATATTAGTCTATGTATGTTATCATATTATGTTATACATCAAATCGGATATTGCACTATGCCATGTCATGTTATATTGCATGTGACATATTACATCATGTATGACATCAAAGAATACATATATGTACACACATTGTGTTGTGGATTTTGCTATCATTATGTTCGAAATTATACAGTTTGTCTTGCACGTTAGATGTTATATCTCATTTTGTGTAACGTCCTATGCTAAACATTAGTTTCTATATACTATATTGCACTTGAATGGCATACCTCATATATCTGGTTGATACTTGATCGTTGCGTGTGCAAAGGTTCGATTTGCTGTTCTCGAGCAGCGATCCGTCATTTCGAGTGACGTCCTGAGGAAGCGTTCGCTTTGAGTTGATGCGGAATGTGTGCAAAGTTAACCGCGGGTTTACGCTGTTGTTGGGGGGGCTTACCCGGATTGTTTCGAGAGGTGTTTGGCGAGTGGTTGGCTTGTGGGGATATCCGGTGGGTTGATAGGGTTCTACAACGTACTGGAAGGGGTAATTATAAGCTCCTCGTACGAGATGACCGATGTTGTGACATGGATTCAGGCGATTTGTGCCTGACCTAAAATGGCATCAGGACAAGGATGTTCCAGGCTAGCATTTACTGTAGAGGCTCAGAGCGGATGACAAGGGGTTTGCAGGATCATGACTATAAACTTTGCCTGCATGTTAAGGCCACGTGGAGAGCCAGGCGGTCGAAAGTGGCAGATGGCTTAGATGCCCTTTGCTGTACAAGTCTCAAACTATTTTTTTTCCTAATCGATTCTTGATGCCTGCCCTGGCATGCTCAGGCTCAAACTCCCCGTCAACGGCTCAACTGCGAGCCGCGCAGCTGCGAGCTTTGGCCGCGCACCTGTTTTGACTTTGCATCACATGAAAGTCACTTCAGTGAATCATCGAAGCACACGTGTCTAGATTCCGAGATCAGGCCAAGAGGCACGTAGCCAGGGATGAGCATGAGAGAGCCACTTGCAAGCCGCGCCACAGATGTTGGAAGACCGCGTGGCCGAGCTTCGGTCGGCTGTTTACGAGCTGCAGGCTTCCCTGAAAGCGGTCTCCGATCTCCCCCACCCCGGAAACTTTACTGCGCTGCTGCACTACAATCTTTTTTGGGGAGTTCGGTCGCGACTGGTGTCAAGGCTAAGCGTTGCCCAGAGAAGCTTTCCTTTCCAACCTGCGTGGCCTGCGCCAGTCTCGTCTCAGCTTGCTCTGAGAAGTCTGAGTCTGCTTAGAGTGGGACTAGCTGGGTGCAGAAAGACTTGTGGTTGAACGTGTTGCTGATCAGTTTATTTGTTTATCGCATTGCGTCACCCACCTTGAAAGTCCCTTGAGGGAGGCAGATATGAGCCGAAGCTAGGCAAGTGTCAGCATGGTACAGACACACACCTGATTTCGTCATGTCTGCCTTGAGTTTCACAATGTCTGGAGCATCACAAGAGTTGGTGACGGCAGCTGAGCTCAGGTTGCAGATTCAAATCGCAGGCCCGGCTTGGCAAGTTACGGCGCCAAGCACAACGTCTTCCATGACAAATCGGTTTGACTTGATGGTCAAAACCCTACTAGTACTGGTACGTTATTCTGGCTCAGCTCTTGCTTGAGGCCTGCTTGAAAATGCCAAGAGGATGGCTGCATAAAGGCACATTCAGAATGTACCCGCAAACCGGGCCGCTCCTGCCACAGGAAGGTTCGGAATCGAAAAGTCCACTCGAGATGCGACTTGGCCTCACCCCTGAACCCCAAACCCTGTTGTGTAAAACGAGAGAAGCTGGACAGCGCCTTTGAGTGGCGGCATCTTTTCATGCGGGCCTCGCTCCGAATTTCAAGACTCGGACGCTTAAATGGCGGAGCAATGTTGTCGATTTGACGAAAAAAGATTAAATAGGAATATAATCAAATTCCAAGGAGATCATAAAATAATTAGACAATTTGATGACCAGAAAACCACACCATGTGCAGGAAGATATTAACCTTGATCTTGTTTAAAGGTCTACTACGGATATAAATAAAATGAATGATATTTCGTATATTCTGATTTATTTATTTATATTTGACATATTTATACCGTGCGCAAAAATATCTAATTATATAATTATATATTTCATCGATGAGATTGAGATTTTTTAAATATTGTCTCGAAGATAGATCTCTAATAAAATTAGATATAAGCTAATTAAATTGATTTAAATTTTAAAAATTAGATTCTATAATAAAATAAATTTTATAATTAATTAGAAGAGTATTGAATAATTTTGAATTTATTTCTATTATTTTTAGAAGTAGTTTTTCGATTATTTTTTTTGATTATATTATTGTATATTTATTTTAATTGAATTTTTTGTAATATTCGTAGGTATATATTTTTAGTTTTATATAATAAGCA
>CAJNJA010012795.1:0-12952 GCA_905231915.1 Symbiodinium necroappetens | reverse complement strand
CTGGTTTGCGGTCTTTGCTGAACAGCAGGTACCTGGTGGTGGCACACCTGAAAGGTGAGCACATGCTGGCTGATATGCTGACCAAGTTGATGAACGGAGGAATCTTTGTCAACCTCAAGCAGATGTGGCAGATGGCGATCGCTCCCAGTACGCATTTGGTGTCTGATGCAGCACGTGCAGCAGCGGCAGCTGTGGCAATCCTCGTGGCTACTACGTTGCAAGGCTACGAACTGGTGCATGCAACTTCATCGACTTCTTTGACGACTACATCTTCAACAACGCGTGGTTTGATCGAACGGATATCGGATTTTTCTGGTATTGGTTTTCATCATGGTCGCAGTCCACAAAGTCATTTCGGCGGTGTTTCAAAGAAGCATGGTCCGCAGTTGGTGGTGATTGCGGAATCACGAACTCAAACGCAAGATGATTTCAAGCAGTATGGTTTTCCAACTTGGGCTATCTGGTCCTACACCTGGTTTTCCGTCTCAGCGCATTGGGCATGGTGTTTATGGTCCGATGGCATGGTTTAAAGGCTGACTATACCTGTTAGTGGATGATGGGTTAGTCGGTTCGCGCACAGCATTTTTCCAATCATGGTGTTTGAATCAAATTTGGACAGGTTTCTGAGGTGCCGTATGCGACTCTGCATTACATATTCATGAGCTTGACCTGTTGCATTGTGCTAATGATGCATACCCCTCGCGAAGTGCAGCCGCAAGGGACGGATCACTCAGTGATCACTTGGACCCCAAAGGGGCATCGGAGCATGGATAGGGTTTAAGTTTGGGTGGTCTTCAGTTACCCCGATTTCTCCTGAACAAGGGAGCTCAGATGCAAAGCGCCTCTGAGTTTTTGCTCTTATGTCTGTGCTGTCTAGACAGCAGGGGGAGTGCGAGGCAAGGGCCTTGCAAGCCAAAACCCCTGCGTAGGATGACACGCACAAATCGAGCCGCAAGGCATTGTCTCGCCCTGTGCAAGGATGACACACTAAGGTACCGAGAAGTGTACCACTGGATGACACATGGCTCAAGGGTTAAAAGTTGTTTTTTGTGGTTCAGTTTTTCTCCCTACCCTTGGGGGTCACCCTAGTTCTCCAGGGAGGTTGTGTGGTTGGGTTGGGTTTTACTTCCGGCTGGGTGTGAGGGTGTCCAGGGGTTCAGGGCTGTTCTGGTGAAGTTCAGGGTGGTTTTTACCCCGTAACCTAACCTTAGCTACCGTTTCTCATTCACGGCGAAGTATCAGCATGAGCATGCTGCATCTATGTAGGATCCACTATCCACCAGGCCAGCACGAGTCCACTGTCAGAGGAGCATTCACTGAGACCAGACTGCACTGCACGAGCAAGGGCTTTCCACTGCCCGTCGCCAGGCGAGTCCAAGCACCAGCACTCTACAAGCTTCCTGAACAAACTCCTATGACGCAGCCGAAGGACTCATTTGTAAACAGTCGTGCGCAATTCGAGCGAGAAAGCTTGGTTGATCGCGTGATGCGTGTCAACTCGGCTGTTCTTAAATACCAGGATATGAATGCTTAAAACTGCGAGTTGCATACGAGCTACACTGCGCGCCTGTCCAAGATCTGCGACGTGGAGGCGCTTCGGCACGTCTCTGGGCAAGTAAACCTTCGTGGCTCGGTCTCTCGAGGAGTTTGAAGAGCGGAGCAATGCGGAGCAGTTTGCGAAGTTGCGGTGCCTGGTGCAGGCGCTCTGCGAGGCGACCGAGCCAGGCTCCGAAGCTCGCCTTTGCAGGCGCAGGAGTCAAGACGGAGTCGCAGTCGCTGCGCGATCTGCGGGCCCCCCGGCCCCCGCCTCTTCCAGGTAATCTGGCGCTTGCCAGCCGTCAGGAACTGGGGTGGAGAGTGCGAGTGGCGACTTCGCCACCAGCCACACCTGCCAAGATACTCTCCTCAGTCTTGCTGGGACAAGAACACTGCAGCTACGCATCCGCTTCGTGACAGCACCTCTATAGGCTTGGCCTGTCCAAGCTTCAAATGACTTGCCGATCACCCCTTTGCCGACACGCACACGGTATCCTGATCGGATCATTACCGAAATCTTCACCCGCTCTGCCAAAGCCACTGTCTCTCGCTCACCTCTGCTGGGCAGTCCCCGAGGTGCCGGGGGGGCGGAGAGATTTCGGCAGCCTCCTTTGTGATGGAGGTCATTTCAGGAGGAGTTGGGGAGAGCTGCACGCAATTCTTCCTGTGCCTCGGGCCCTAGAATGCCATGATTTACATGCCAGACTACAAGCCGATGGCCGGTGTGGCATGTGATCAAACAACCCCTAGCCCAAGCAGCAGCCAGAATGATCATGGTAAGGGAGGCATCCTTTGACGAGCCTGCGGTGCGGCACGCATGGCCCAGACCTGCGCTGTGTGCAGCAAGTGCCTGGCGAGGAAGGCGGGACACGACTCGAGACCAAAGGTTGTTCCAGGTTGAAATTCTCATCCTCAGATCGAGCCAAGAGATAGTCAGTACTGCTACATAAGCAGAAGAGACTTGCATTGTAAGCTGGCTCAGAAGCGACTGCAGAAAGTAGTGTTGCAGTTCTCGTACTGGACACCAACCCAGTTGAGCCAGATGCGAGACTCCTTTACGAGATGGCAGAGTTCCAACCTCTACTGAGAGGGCCTGGAGCCTGAACTCGTCAGTTCCTGCCACCAGAGTCCCCCAAGCCGCGCGCGCCTCAGCTTCAGAGTAAGCTCTGGGCTCAACGTATCGAGGCCTTCCCGAAGGCCTCGAACGAGATCCTCAGCCTAGCACGGCACAAGCGGAAGCAGCCTTCCAACGGACCCTACGGCCCGAAGGTCACCAAGGTCTAGGAGGGGGTTGTGATGAGCCTTCGACGCGCCTGGATGTGCCTAGTTTCTGTCTCGCCTCACGGCAAATGCCACGCGCCCAAGAAGCGATGCCCGCTCGCTGCCGCCGCCACTCCGCCTGCGAGAAATCGCAAGTGATATAACAGGATCCACCTCGTGTAGACAATTTGACACAACTAGCTTGCTGGTGACTGCACTGCAAAGCCTACTATCATGGAGGATGCAAAAAGCTACGATTACTAATGCCGCAGTTGCCGATATGGGTTGTTGTTGCTGTTGCTACGTTTGGTGCTACTTTCATTACTGCCACTTAGACTTTTCATTATCAAAGCCATCTTTGTGTTTTCTGAGTAGCAACGGCGTTCTTGCGAACATGCTTCTTCCGCAGTCACCATCATCAGCACGATCATCACCATCACCATGGCCATCTGCCTTCAGCATCTACTTGTTGCTTGACAGACGCACCAAGCTGCCACTGTGGATCCAATCGCGCCGTCAGCTCGCAGATGTTCAGTTGGCATAGTACACTTCTTGACGCTATGACCGATAGTGCCATGCGTGTTCGGGCCCCACCTGCAAAGATGACTCGGAGCCAACAGGCCTAGGCCATTTTTGGCAGACGAAAAATACATCAGATCTCGGCTCACTTGAGTGCCCCTTTGCAGTCGTGGAAGTTTTGGGCTGTACGCTGCCAAGGTTAAGATTCTAGGACTCTAGGATTCAAGGCTTCATGCTTGAACCGTCAAGGATCTAGACTTGCGGTAGGAAGCTGAACATGCTGCTTTCGTGTCTACCTGGGAAAGCATCAAGAGCTGCCACAGCCGAATGTCCCCAGCCTCACCCATTGGTTACACGGCACACCTTCAACTGTCTTCAGTGGTCTGCGACTTCTTGTCTTCGAAAATCATGTGTGAATCCTGTCAGTGCGAGGCTGGGAAGTGAGAGGCACCAAGGAACCGCAAAATGCATCGACCCGCCCAAGCCCCTAAGCGAACAAGCCCGCAAACGCCACGAAGGATTTGCTGGGTTCCGCACTCCTCCTCCGCCTCGTCCTCATATAGTCCGCTGGAGCTGATGCAAGCGATCGTGGCCTGCGGACGGTTCAGAATTTACAAGCATTACGGGGCGTAGGAACGTAGGTCTACATGGTGTAGGCCGCACAGTGGGGGGACGAGCCCTCTTCTCCTTCTTCCCTCTCCAGCCGCTCCAGTTTTGGCTCTTCGCTTCAAACCTCCGTCCGAATGTTCGGCAGTGAAACCTTCGTCTTTGACTTTATTGGTTTCTGCTGTAATCGATGAACATATCGTAAACGAGGTTACATGTTTAAGTTTACCGGTGCCTAAAAAAATGCCAGGCGTATTTTCGGGTGCATAAGACATTAATTTGCACGCCACTCGCAAAGATTAGTACTGCATACAAGAGCGAACGAACGGCGCAACTTTCTGCCACGCATGCGTGTAAACATGCCTATAGGTGCGTGTAGGAATTTGCATGGCTACTGTGAGCTGGCATGAGTGCAGGTGAGTGCTGTGAGTGCTGTGTACTGGACTGGTGCACGTAGCAAGTTGTCTTGCATGTTTGTATATAATTCGAATGCCAATAACTCTTGGCTCAAGTGTCTTGTGTAACGGGTGTGCCAAGATAGAGCACGGTCGTACCGGTGCAGTAGCCCGTTGGCTGCGACCCAGCGGTCTTACCGGACGCGGGCACGTGTAGGGACTGGAAGGAGCAGAAACTCGCGAAGCCGAAAACAGTTGAGAGTCCGTGTTCGCCTAGCTTGGCAAGACCGGTTTCTTGGCTTCAAAACTGGGGGCTGTTCTGGGAACCGCGACCCGTAGGTGACACGAGCGCGTGCTCGTTGACCGCGGTCCCGTCCTGGACGCTTGGACCTCGTGTTCACGCTTGCGGCCGCCCTTCCGGCCTGTCCAACGTTGTCGAGGGAGGTTGCAGGTGAACCCGACGGCGCCAAGCTTCTCGACGCTATCGAGCGGCTTTGTGGAAGAATATGACCGTTTGTGGTCTGTCGCCAGTGGCCTGGACGATCCCTCCATAGCGCATGTCGCTTCTGGGTCCGCCCCGAGGGCCATTGCGGGCGTTCCAGCCGCAACGGTGCGAGTCGAGTCGAGTCGAGTGATTCTCGTTAAACATCACATGCTATGTGCACCCAAACAGTACCTTTGTGCATTTGCTGGGGATGCTGCTTGATGCAGCCAGCATTGCACACGGGCTTTTGCCGCCGACACCTTGTGCTAGGCCGAGTTGCCCTGGCGGGCAAGCGAGGCTTCCAGGCCAGTGGACCGGTCGCGGCCTCTACATGCTTAGACTGTGCCTGCGACACGCGTGCGCGGCCACTCCCTGAGCCTAGGGTAGGCGTATATCTTACTTCCCCAATAAGCCACGGAAATAAAAGGTCAAACTTTCAGATTGCTACTGAATAATAAGAACCCCCAAAGTTGGGTATTGGGGAACTAAGATATAGAAAGTGAGACGTAGCTAGTAGCTCTAGTTTTGCGTGCCAGTACTTTTTCACTAGCCAGCTCGAGCAGTTTGGAGTCTCGACCCCGTTCGAGCAAAATGAAGGATGCGCAGTGATGGTTTGGAGGGCTAAGGCTAAGGGTTGTCGTGTCGTGCGTGTCGTTTGTGTGGGCTTCGCCCAGCCGCCAACGGACACTCTCACCCACCCTGCGCATGCGTTGCTCGTGGAAGCCTCGGCTGAGGGGCAAGTGTGAGCTGGCATGAGTGCAGGTGAGAGCTGTGTACTGGTGCGCGTCGCAAGATGTAGCAAGTTGTCTTGCATGTTTGTATATAATTCGAATGCCAATAACTCTTGGCTCAAGTGTCTTGTGTAACGGGTGTGCCAAGAGAGCACGGTCGTACCGGTGCAGTAGCCCGTTGGCTGCGACCCAGCGGTCTTACCGGACGCGGGCACGTGTAGGGACCGGAAAGGAGCAAAAACTCGCGAAGCCGAAAACAGTTGAGAGTCCGTGTTCGCCTAGCTTGGCAAGACCGGTTGCTTGGCTTCACAATACACACACATATGTATGTTTTGCAACAAATATATGTATATGTATATGTTTATGTATATATGTATATATGTGCGTGCGTGCGTGTGTGTGTGTGTGTGTAAGTGCATACATACATCCATCCAACCATCCATCCATACATGCATGCATGGAATCATGCATGCATGCATGCATGCGCAAACACACACACACATATGTATACATACGTATACACAAGTACGTACATACATACATACATACATACATACATACATACATACGCACATACATACAAAGACATACATACATACATACCTACATACATTCATACATTCGCACATTCATACATTACAGTACATTACATTACATTACATTACACTACGTGACATTACATTATGCAACATTACATAACATTACATAACCTTACATAATGTTACATAACATTACATAACATTACATAACATTACATAACATCACACAACATCACATAACATTACATAACCTTAGATATCCTTACATAACCTTACATAACATTACATACACATACATACACACACATACACATGCATACACATACATATCCATACATACCCATACATACGCACACATACACATACATACACATACATACACATGCATACAAATACATACATATGCATACATACATATATACATGCATGCATGCATGCATGCATGCATACAGATAAACAGAAGCGAACACGATGTTCAATATATATATATATATAGATAATACTAATAATACTAACAATAATAATAATATATATATATGCTGTTTGTTCATATTGCATATACACACATCCAGTATTTACGCAGACACAGACAAAGGCAACAAGGGCAGTCATCGGAAGCTCAGAGCCCTCGGAAATAGCGCCGTGGCGGGGCCTTCAGCAGATGGATCAAGCCTTCTTTTGAAGCAGACTGGCTCTCCATGTCGAACAGATGCTGCGCCAGCAGCCCTGAGGACCAGAGCAAGTTTGGGCCCAAGGCAAGGGCCTCTTCGGAACCGAAGCAATTCCACATAACCGTTAAAGGTCTGTGTTGGCACACTGTTGCTGTCGCTGCCTGTCCAGGGCGACGAGATGTAAGAGACGTGAACAATGCTGGGATGATCCAGTGCAGCAGTCAAATCATGCAAACGACTCTTCCGAAGAACAAACGGGGACCTACGCAATTGGTAAACTTGAGCTCTTATGCCACTTGTCCTATTCATATTCGTATCCTTGAGAAGCCCAGTTGCGAAATCAGTACAGTTCCCTGGCGCCTCAAAGTCGCCTGCAGAATCAAATTTTGAACGTGGAACACTTCCAGGATGGAACCCTAAGCCCCAAATTCACAGCACGTGCAAAAGGTCTCTGCCCGCCTTCCACATCGTCCTGGAAGTCTCTCAGGATTCACGGCTTTGCTCCAGGACTCATTCCCGATCCGCGTTGCCACTGCAAACTCTAGCTTTGCCCATGCGGGATTGATGAATTACTGGTCTCCAGCTTGGGGCTATTCAACTATATTCAATCATTGCTGTTAACATTCCCTGTGCAGTGGCTTCCACTCTATGTGCAGCTAGTGCATGTTTGTAGCCGTTTCTCACGTAGATGCATGGGTGTAGGTGTGTATGCATTCGTGTACGCAGATAGGCCAGTATACGTACATGATTGTATATGTACTTGTGTGTCTATGCACGTATACGTATGTTTATGTTGCGTATGTATGCATGCATGCTTGCATCTTTATGCATCCCTGCGTGTACGCACTTGTGCAGAAGAGAAAATGCACATGTGTGATAAGATCTGTATCTATATCCACATCTGTATGTATATATTTTTATGTGTAATAACGAACGTATGTGTACACGTAAGTACACACGCACGCAAGCACACGGACACACCGATTCCTGACAATCGGTCTAGGCTTGTCTGCCGGCTGCCCGTCGGTTTCCTGATCTCTCCATCTCCCGTTCTTTTTGTCTGTCTCTCTCTGGCCCGCTCTGCACTTGCAAGGCCCTGCGTTGAAACTTCAAGGAGACCGGCATGGCCCGGCCATCCTCGGATTCTTCGCTGGAAGCACCTCAGAGGGGGCTGGGCTTAGGGTGTTGGGGTTGGGTTCGAGGATCATGGTGCCGGAGCGCGCGTCGGCGAGGACTAAAACCTTACTAGTTGTATTGCCAACATCAACATTCCAGCTACATTGCTGTGTCATCACCATCACCGCCCTGACCTTCATCAAGAACTTCCCCGATGGAAAGACGCCGACGAAACTGGTTGGTACCTTCTTTTTCGCCTAGGCTGAAGCTTCTCAGCTTGTAGAAAGGAGAGGCAAGACGATGAAGGACAGGTCGACAAAGCCGAAACAGTACCCAAAAGAGACAAGCCTCCGTGGGAAAAAATATCCGAGAAAGAGCACAAACAACACGCGAAACTACTTCTCCTGCACATAAAGCGAGCACATAAACCCTCTTTCTGTAAACCCCGAACACAAACGCCAGCACCGAAACATGTGTTTCGACGGAAGACCGTTCTAAAAACGTAGACCCGACATAAGACTAGGGGTCCTGCTGGGCACGACGCCGATCGATGGGATCTGAAACCTGGAATTGTGGGTTTATGTCTGGGATTCTTGATGGTCTAGTGCTCACTGCACTCTGCGACAGCAGCGGCTAATGATGGGAAAAACGGAACTGTCTTCAAGTTCAGGGTATAGGATCGGGAGATTCCAAACTTGGCGACGGTTCGTGGCCCTGCTGTGGCTCTGCTTACAGAGGCCCTGACGGTGGCAGAAGGCTTTCTGGATGCATCGGCTGCTAGAAAAGCATGTCACCTGCGGACTCTTGCCTGAAGGTGCTTTGGCCCCCGTCTCTCCAAGAAGCGTTTAAGTAACAGCTCAGGGACTGAAGCGTCTCCACGCCGGACACCTGTCGGCAAGTCTTGAGCCGCTTCGGGACCCCGGGTAAAAAGGGACTCAGGGAGTGGGGTTTTGAACTTGAGTTTTGGTGCCGCATGGTGCCACTGTGCAGGGCAAATGCAGTTCAGTTGAGAGCCAAAGGATTGCAGAACGGGCCCTTCCTTTAACGTCAACGGGAGGCTGGCCCCAAGTCCATTGCACGAATTCTTGAGTAATGTGCGATGGCTCCAGGCTCACTTGCGTCGGAAGGGGTGATTCGTATCCTTGTGTGGAAACTTGTTTCCTCATTGACTAGTAGCAGCAGCATGTCCCACAAGCCTGAAAGCCGCTCAATGTGCTCCCGAGGTTCACATGTGAATGGCACTTCAGTCCGCCTGGCAAACCCCGATAAGGCCTTCATTCCCGGAGACCACCGGCACTAAGCAGGTTTGGAAAACACTTGGGTAGAGGGGGTTCGCTCCAAACTTTGTGGCAGCCCGAATTTCCGAGCCTTGCGCGATGCGATGCTGGCGTCAAGACCATCCTGGCCGTCCTGCACCTCGTGGAGACAAAGCGCCCGAGCAGAGTTCGAGCTGTTCCGACGTTTGCCCAACATGCAAGCAGGGGCTTCCTCCTCACCTTCCTCCACCGTTAGAAAGAGTCAAGCCGAAGTTCAGTGCAATACTGCTGACAATAGCCACTTGTCAAAACTATGGAAACATGGTATCATCATAGTCTAACTTCTGACCCTGGTAGTCAATGTGGGGTCAAACTCATAGTGCACCAACAGCATGACATCAGCATGCAAAATCTGAGCCCGTCCGACCGTCGGGCCGGATCAAGGCATAAGACGTTCGGGCTACGAAAGATCATCCCGGGTCTCTTCCTGTGTCCTCAGAGACAACAGCTGCTTGCCTCGTCAACCTCTTCGCTCGCCACGGATGCATCCTGCGTCCAGGTAAGTTTTTAGGGCCGCCCTGTGGACCAGGGATGTCCCGTTGTTCAGCATCAACTCGGAAACTTCTATGTCCTGCTGCCACCAAAAGGCACAACTCGGTTCTAGGAGCTCAGGGTCTGTGCAGCAGTGGATTCTTTGCCTCCGGGTTGGGTTTTCGACTTCTAGGACATGGAGCTAAAAGGTTCAATCAACGTCAGGGCTAACAGCTAACAGCACTTCAATACCGCTTTCCTCGCCCATCATCGGAAGGGAAGCGGAAGAAGACCTTTCGCTGGGCTCCTGTGACAACGGCTACGTGGCATCTCGGCGCTGATGAAGTATGACGCCCCAACTGGATTCAGGTCTCGGGGGTTTAAGGTGCAGTCCAGGCTCATTTCAGGTTCCGCAGGAGATTCCAAGACAACTCCTTGCCACGAGAGGCGAAGTCTAAGTCAAGTCCTTGAGCGACGGCAGCGGTGGCAGGTGGAGTTGTCCGGGCCTTGCCCGAGCGAAAGGCAACGCCTGGGACAAAAGATGGACAGTGGACAGGATGTGAAGAAATGGCTTCAGGTTGCTGCGGTGTTTAGCGGAAAATTAGCAAGGGTCTTATGGGCTTGCGCATCCACTGAAAGTTTTAGGTGAAGGTTCCGGTGCTGCTCGTCAAAGCTGGGGACCAGAGGCTTGCGTTGTAAGTGCGGCAATGGGTCTTTCCAAATTATCAGTGTCTGCAGCAGGGACCACACACGAAAACTGCACTTTAGTGATTCAGATTGTATTTTACTCTTGAAAGACGAGTGCAATGAACGCAATGCTTTCACTTCTGGCTGTGCGTGCTTGCATTCAGTGTGTGCATGAACTTTTCGCCATGAACTTTTCGCAGTGGACAGTGCGGATCATACCGTGACTACGTGTCGGCGAGGTGTCTGCACCGGGCAGAGGGCAACATGTCGCGAATGGCCACTTATCGTCAAGAGATTCTTAAATCCTTGCTCTCCTTTCCCCAGCTGAAGCCAAATCGGAAACTCCCAGACACTCAAGCCTCCGAGCTTACACATCCCCAAAGCCGAATCCGTAAACCAGCGCCCTGCCCTAACCCCCTGTCAGAAAAAAAAGCGCCCCCCTCGCTGGGCCCACGGCCAAGGCAAAAACTTGAGGAGCTGCTCCGGCGAGGCGCACCGTCGAGTGGTGGTCCACGAGGGGCAAGAGCTGCCGCGCTTTGCTTGCTTTAGAGCTGTGCCGCGGTGCTGCATCACTTGAACAAATAACAAACTAGGGAGTTTGAAAACTAGCTTAGGCAATTGAAGGCGCTAGTGCAGTAGCTCCGGCTCTTGACGGGACCCCAAGAATTCCAGCCACCGAAGAGCGGCCTTCAGGATCTCTGCCGCAGCTGCGGTATCAGCCTCGTCACTCAGGAGAGGCTGCCCCGGCTCACCTGGTGTCTGGAGATCTTCTCAGCTTCACTGTGGCAGGCACTCACAGCCCAACGACCAAGGATTGACCAGCACTACAGTGACAGTGTATCGCACGCTTATGGAACTTGCTCTACTGAGCTGGCCAGCTGGCAACGTGACCGCCTTTAAATCGCTAGCGATGTGCAGTTGAGTATCCTCTGCAGCGATTCCCGGGGGTCTATATCCACTTTGGGTCAGGAGGTTTGTAAACTGCTCATGAGCGGGCGGAATGGTTCCCTTATTGTTTGCCCAAGCACGAAGGATCTTGCAACCACTTGCTTCCGGATATGGAGGACTCTTGTTCTGCACAGGCAGAAACCTCATACAACTGCATGGGGCGCAGGTCCAGGTAGTAAGACCCACTTTTGCATGCGGCCTGGTGGGATCATGGGCTTATCGAGTCTCGTGGGCTCTCCCTGTGCTGACGTCCCTGCGCAAATGCAACGGCGAGGGCCTTTGCTCAGCAAGTCGTCCACCAAGTCGGCCTGTCTTGTCTGCATAGTTTATTACAGGGCGCCAGTTCTTCTTGCCTTCTGTTTCTGGTCAGCCGTTTTTCCTCTTGTGGCATGCTTTTGCCTCTCGTGCCTTGCGTGTGCGCGCGCGCGCCCGCGCGCATGTGCCTGTGTGCAAAGGTTATGTATGCATGCATGAGCGCACCTGTGTGTCTGTGTGTATATGCATGTGCATATATGCCTTAGTATGAATAAGACAATGAAAGAGTATAAGCAAAAACAAATACGCATACACACACACACACACGCATATATATATATAGATGTATATATATATATATATATGGAGCAGGCCCCCCACCCCATGGTACCTTCCCCCTACCCCCTCCCCGCCCCCCCCACTGTGGTGCGTGCCAGCCCGCTCTGTGCTCCGCCTCGGCCCCTCTGTGAAGCGGCCCCCCGCTGTGGTGTGGTCGTGGGTGTTGGCTTGTTTAACCCCCCTCTTTGTTTTGGGGTGTGGTGGTGGGCTTTGGGTTGTTTAACTCCCCGGAATTGTGGTGTGGTGCGGTGTGGTGGTGGGTGTTGGGCTTGGAGTTTAGGGTTTGCACCCGCGCCCCCCGTGTGGTGGCCTCATGCTGTCCCATGGTCGTGGGTTTTGGGTTGTTTAACCCCCCTCGTGTGATGGTGGGTTTTCGGTTATTTGACCCCCTCTCCCCCGCTGTGATATGGCGTGGTGTGGTGGTGGGTTGTGGGTTTCAGGTTTAGTGTTTAGCCCCCTTCCCCGTCCCTGTGGTATGGTGGGTTTAGGGCTTAGGGTTTGCACCCGCGCCCCCGCTGTGGTGTGGGTGGTGGGGTTGTTTAGAGTTTATAGGTGTATAGATTCAGATATGAAAGGGTTTAGGATTGAGCAGCTGGGCGCGGCACAGACCGAAACCATGGCCCAGCCAGGCGAGTGTCGTCACTTTGGACACGCCACGAAGTTGCATAGCTTCAAAAGTCACAACACTCACGAGGATCCCGGTTCGGGGGGCCCATCCCTGTGACTGTTGGCACTTTGAGACTAAAGTGACGACCCTCACGAGGATCTCGGGCGTATACCATGGCTGGGGGTGATATGCTCTCCCGGGCCCCCAGCCCCCCTCGCACGGATTGGGGGTGCCGCACTTCCCCCCCACACCTTATGGCACCCCTCCTGCGCTGTGCGGAAAGCAGCAATCTGCGCAATAGTTTCCCGAAGATGATCTGATTGTCGACTCGCGTCGCCGTCTAGAGCAGCACAACGTCGTGAGCAGTACCACAGGCGCCAAAGCAATAAGGAAGATAAAGAGTAACACATGAGAACTTCAAGAACGGCAGATGCCGGCCGCATCACCATATTGTAGACATGAATGGTGGTGG
>CAJNJA010012794.1:161-12481 GCA_905231915.1 Symbiodinium necroappetens | reverse complement strand
TACTGTTGATGATAGAAATTCTGCATGACCTCATGACCTTAAGGACCCTAAACTATGGAAGTTATGGTATATTCCTTAATATGGGTCATGCAGGATGTTTATCATATCAACCGTAGTCCGACCCCTCCTTTGCACCCGAAACGCTAACGTTAAACCGTTATAAATCCGCCTGCCGGGCTGCTTTAGGGTTTAGGGCTTTGGGTGTAGGGTTTTGGGGTTTAAGATTTAGGCTTTATAAGGTTTAGGGTTTATGGTTTTAGGGTTTAGGGTTTAGGGTTGAGGGCTTAGGGTTTAGGGTTTAGGGCTGGGCTTAGGGTTTAGGGTTTAGTGCCCTGCCTAAATAGGACTACCCAGAGACTCCAAAACCTCTTAATTAAGGAGTATAGCTTAAACTATATTCGGAACCCTAATATGATTTAAGGTATATTCCTTACTTAAAGGGTTTTGGAGTTTCTGGGTAACTAGGACTACCTGGACCCTTAGGGAACTATACAAACCCTAACCCTTAAACCTTATGCCTACCGCCTTTTGTTGGGGGGACTCAGGTGAAGAGCCTTGTCGAGCAACACGATGTGCAGCAGCTCAAGGCTCCGATTGGGATTTGTTACTTTTTTGTCGATGCTGTGCTATCATGATCGTGGTCGCCATTATTGCTAATACTTATTGCTATGATCATGGTTTTTTATCATTGTCATTACTATTTAACAAGCCCTTTGTTGTTATCATGCTCAGTATCATGACTATGTTCATTGACTTTTGTACCTTTTGTCGTTATCATGATCACTACCATCGTTGTTGTCGCCATTTGTTAGATTACTGCTATCATCGTTGTCCTCGGCCCAAAGCTTCTTTTAGGGGCTGAGGGCTCAGGCTTTAGGGTTCAGGGTTTGGCATGGACAATTTAGGGTTTAGGGCCTGGGGTGGAAGATTTACACCCTAAACCCCAAACCCTGAACCCTAACCCGAAACTCCAAAACGCCAAACCCCAAAACCCTAAACCCGAAACCCCAAAACCCTAAGCCCTAAACCCCAAACCGTAAACCCTGAAATCACCTTCAGGACTTTTGAGGCTGATCGGAGCGGAACCCCAGAGCCATCTCGGCCTCCAAAAGACCGGGCTCCGAAGCCGGCGCTGGAAAGCCTTGCTGTAAGGTTCCAGGGTTCTGATAAGGGGGTTTGTATAAGGGGGTTATTACAAGGTTTTATTCGGTGTTTTATAAGGGGTTAGTTTAAGGTGTTATTGAAAGGGGTTAATATATTATAAGGGGGTATTTAAGGGGGTTGATAGGGGTGTAGTAGGTTAGTGTTCCGGGCTTACAAGGGTTTAGGGGCTTACTGTAGGGCTGAGGGATAAGCCCCAGCCGCTGGTGTACCTAGACGCAACCCCAACCCCAAACCCCAACCCCAGACCCCAACCGAAAGACAGTCAGTCTTAATCACTTAATCATTGAAATAGAGGTCACCAAAACCAACGCCCCAAACCCGACAAGATTTGTAAACACGCCCTCCAAGATCTAGCAAAACTCTAGGCCCCAATGGACCTTCAAAATTCACCTCCCCTACACCCCTAAACCTCTAAAACTATCCCTAAACCCCTCAACCCGAAACCCCTAAACCCCACACCCTACCTGAAACGCCTAAGCACAAACCTCAAACTCCAACCCCTCGTCCCCGTTCGGGCGACGTTGGAGGACTTGGTTGATGGCATGCTCGCCGAGGACGCCATACGGTTGATGATATAAATCCTGCATTGCCCATAATAAGGAATATACCCTAATTCCCATAGTTTAGGGTCCTTAAGGTAATGCAGGATTTCTATCATCAACAGTACCATGCCCAACTTGGCCATAACCGCTGGAACCGTGTCCAAGGTGGTTTAGGCTTCAGGATGAGTTGTAGGGTTCAGAGCGGCTGGAGTTGAGGTTTTGTAGTGGGGTCTGCATCCCTGGCAGTTTTTGTTGGCATCTCCGGTTCGGGTGCTAGGCATTCTCCGTGCCCCCGCTAGAGGCTTGAATCAATTAGCAATGCTACCTCTTCCGGGGTCATCCAAGAATTTCCATCCAAGTAGTTAGGCGTCTTTGCCTTCGGGGGGTGTGGCCATCAATCAAGGGATGGTCTGGAAACGGGCCGTTCCCGAACTTGACACGTGAGTCATTCAGGATGATCCAGTGGTCCGAGAACCATGCAGCATAAGCAACATCCATTCCATTACAATAATGGTGCCTGTTAGAAGTGTAGATGTGTATATATATATAGAGATATATATAGATATATAGATATACGTCTGTATGTGTGTGTATATATATATAAGGCCTTACAGATCAGCGTGAAAGTAGACTTGAGAAAGGAGTCCAGCTTTGCGCTCTTCGCCCGCCCTGTGTTTCAGCAGGCAGCTGGCTTTGCCACAAGGGCTGCTCATTTGGGCTGAGTAGGCCCCTTAAAGGGTTTTAAGGTTAGGGTTTAGGGTTCCTACTTCTGGCTCTCTTAAAGCTTAGGGGCTGAGTAGGCAACCGTTAACCTTTTGGGGCTTACATAAGCCTATTAGAAGTCAAAAGGTTAACCTCTTTTGGGGGGCTAAGGTACTCGACCCCTAAGGATGCTCCTTTGGGCTGGTCTGTGCTTGTGATCTGCCCCGCGTCTCAGTGTTACGAATCAGGCTCCAGTACTTAACCCTAAACCCTAAACCCCTACAAACCCCTATAGACCCCTATAAACCCCTATAAACCCCTAAACTCAAAACCCCTTAACCCCAAACCCTAAACCCTAAACCCTAGACCCCTTATGAATCCTAAGCTCATATAAACCTAACCCTAAGCCCCTAAACCCTAAACCCCTATATACCCCTGAACCCTAAACCAATGGCAAAGAATTGAATTGTCTACCACAAGCAAACTCCCGACCCCAGCTCTGAAACCTCATCCCTAAACCTAAACCCTAAGCCCCAAGATTTGCCCTAAAGCCTAAGAATTCCCTTAAACCCTATAAAAGCCTAAGAATTCCCTTTGCTAGGTAGTACTAGGGAGACCCCTTCAAGGGGACCGTTCTAAAAGTGGAGGCGAAGAATTGCACTGCTAGCAGGGCGTGTGAGTGGCACCGAAGAACATCCTATGGGTCCATGTGCCCAAATAGTAATATAGGGGCCTTACGGGTTTGGGGGTATATTCTACTATAATCATAATACGGGACCCCCAAAACCCTATTCTAATTACTAAGGCCCCTACATTGTATCCTTTCACCCCGAAGTACCTATGCACCGACATACTATTCGGGCACATGGACCCTTAGGGTATAGTGGGAAGCCGGGTCCCTGACGAAACACAACAATCCTAGAGGCCCTAGCTGTCTGAGGCCGGACAGGTGGGGATGAGGATCCAATGTCATAAACCTCATAGCAACCTTAAACCCTAAACCCTAAACCCCTTATAGTACACAACCCTAAACCCTAAACCCTGATACTACCATGCCTCCAATAGTGACCCTAGTCCATGGTAGTACTCTTCCAATGAAAGTTTGTATACCCTGAGCATCAACATAGCCCAAAAGCCTTATCTAATAGGGTCTTTGAGCCCGAAAGCCTTAAAACAGTATGAGTCCTTTTGAGGGTAAGGGATAGGGTTCTCGTGAGTGCATACCCTAAACCTTAAACCCTAAACCCCTAAACCCTAAAGCCTAAACCCTGAACTCTAAACCCCTAAAACCCTAAACCCTAAAACCCTAAACCCTAAACCCCTAAACCCTAAACCCTAAACCCCTAAACCCTAAACCCTAAAGGTTTCTATGAGGGAACCCACCGCAGGTCGCTGAGCAGATGGATAAGCTGAAAAATACGGAGCTCAAGGCCTGCCTGAGGGTTTTAGGTTTACCCATAGGCTGCTATGTAGTTCCTGTTTGTGGATTCGGTTTAGAATCCTTTAAGGTACTTCCATAAAGGAACTACTTATGGGCCTATGGGTAGGGACCTTCTTAGTGGTTCTGGGGTTTGACCGGTTTAGGGTTTAGGGCTTGCTTTTGGTTGTTTCAGAGGGGTTGAGGGTTTAGGGCAAGGATGCTGTGTTTTTTTTTTAAATTGCGAGTTCTCCAAAATCATACCGTATCGCCGGACCTCTAACGCTGAATCCACGAACCCCAAACCGAAATCCTAAACCTTACCGCCGAGAGACTTCAAGACCCTTTAATTAAGGAATATACCTTAAACTATAGTAGGTACCCTAGTAACCCTAAACCCTAAACCCTAAACCCTAAACCCTAGTATGGTTGCAGAAGCCAGGAGCTCGCCCTACACACCCTCGATCGTCTGCGCGGCCGAGTGGTTTCCTTCGAGGAGGAGGATATCGAGCCAGTTCTCTTGTTAGGGTTTTAGGGTTTTAGGGATTTAGGGTTTTAGGGTTTTAGGGTTTTAGGGATTTAGGGTTTTAGGGTTTTAGGGTTTTAGGGTTTAGGGTTTGGTTTTTCAGTTGTTGTTTGCGGTTGTTTTAGCGTTGCTGTTGCTGGTCTATCAAGTTTTTGTAGGGTGTAGGACTTATCCTAATCCTGGACCCCACGATAGAGTTTGGCGTAAGGGTTTAGGCCGTAAAATAATTTAAGCCACATAGTATTGCAGCCGAATCATGGAAGTGCCCAGACACTAAATCTTACACCCTAAACGATACGAAGCCCTGAACCGTAAAACTTAACAGCCAAAACCCTAAAGCCCTGAACCCCTAAACCCTAAACCTAAGCTTCAGCCAGCACCCCCCGACTACCCTCCATTATATACCCTAAAATACCCACCATTATGGACCCTAAACCCACTATTATGGACCCGAAACCCAAAACCTAAGGGCTCCAAAAAAAGGGTACTTCGGGGGAGTGCTGGAGGACTTCGTGATCCGGGAGCTGCTCTCCGAAGTCTTCCAGGCTGAGGGCGTCCCCCGGCACAAGAATTCTCAAAAGCAAGACTTGTTTAGGGTTTTAGGGTAACAAGTAGTGGTAATTAACAAAAGAAGTAGTAGTAGTAGTCGTCGTCGTAGTAGTAGTAGTAGTGGTAGTAGTAGTAGTAGTAGTAGTAGTAGTAGCAGTAGTAGTAGCAGTACTTGTAGTTGTAGTAGTAGTCGTCGTAGTAGTAGTAGTAGTAGTAATAATAATAATAATCATAATACTGATAGGAACACAGCAAAGATTATGGAGAATAGAACGCCCTTTCTGTAATACTACGAGTAACAATAATAGTAATATTTAACCTATGTTATCACAGCCAAAAATTAGACCTTTCAGAGAAGAAAGCGCTTAACACAGTCAGTTCCATATGGGGGGATACTTCCCCAAACCATAAGAGTAGTTCCGACTACTATAGGGGCCTTAAGAGTAAGAGTAGGGTCTGGGGCAGGGGGGGTCCATAATACCATAGTTACAACAAGAAACCCCCCAAAACCCTACTCTAAGTATTTCGGCCCTTATCTTACCCTAGGGCTCCAGTTACCTAAATAGTGGGTTACTAGCCATACATTATGTACCCCAGCAACCTACTATTTCGGCAACTGGAGCCCTAGGGTTATAGAATCCGAAACCCCTCTCTCCCAAAGGCTCCATGTACCCAGAAAGTCTATACTTAGGCCTTAAAGGGGTTCCTATATAGGTACTTTAGGGTCTAAGTATATACTATATGGGTACATGGAGCCTTTGGGGTACTTGATGTTGTGAGATCCTAAACCCTAAACCCTAAACCCTAAACCCTAAAGAAACCCTACTCTCTACTACATAAGTCCCTTTGGGGTCCAAGGACTGGGCCGAGGCCGCGAAATGCCTGGCAGCCATCAATTTAGAATCAGGCGGGTCTAGTGTCTTCAAGCTTTGGGGGGAGTTGAGGGAGCTTAGGGTTTAGGGTTTAGGGTTTAGGGGAGTTGAGGGAGCTTAGGGGCTGAGTAAGTAACCTTTGACCTTTTGGGGCTTATATAAACCTATTTATAAGTCGAAAGGTTAGCCTTCTTTGGGCTAAGGTACCCGGCCCCTAAGTTAGTTAGGGAGGCCAGGGCTTTTGGAAGTGTCTTGAGAACTGCAAGGATTTGCGAGTTCAGGACTTGGAGGTGAACAACCCAGAGGCTCCAAAACCCCTTATGTCAGGAATATACCTTAAATCTTATTCGGGTTCCTATAAATAGTTTAAGGTATTAGTATATTCCTTAATTAAAGGGTTTTGGAGTCTCTGGGAACTGTGGGGGCTTAGGGTTTTGGGAGTCACGGGACTGGGTTGCTCAGCGACACACAGCGCCAGAGGTTCAGCACCTGGTGCACCTGTGCGTGTAGTGCATGCTGCACAGCGACAGACAGTGCCAGTTGTCTTGTGTGTGTGTGTGAGTGAGTGAGTGAGTGAGTGAGTGAGTGAGGGAGTGTATGTGTGTGTATATATGTGAGTGTGTGTATATATATATATATATGTCTGTTTGCTTTGTCGAGGCTTGAGTCTTGAGGCTCTGAAAGGATGGATGATCGACTCTGCACCACATCCACTACGTTGCACGGTACAACTGCCAAGTATACCACGTCACGTCATGGGCCACTCTTCAGACGTTCTGTGCGCACGCACATGTCTGATGTCATTCGACATAATACTTACGTACAGACATATGTGTGTATGTACTGTTTGCCTACATTTTTTCGAATGGACTCATGCAAAACCTGGTTCACAACGGTATACACAGATTCTCGTTCCTGTCCGACAGGAACCCGCTGCCGCACCCCTCTGCAGAAGGCCGTGATCCCGGCTTTCGCACGGGACTGCTCTGATGGCTTTGCATCTATGTACCCGGTTCGAATCCTAAGCCCTAACATGTTGTAGGTCGGAGCAATTAGCAATAGTATCCCCTTAAAGTGCCGAGTATGACACTAGTATACTGCCCAAGCCTTGCATGAGAAGTGTAGGTTGCAACATTGCCGAGCACTCGGCTGCTGCGATGTACGTTTCGGATTTTCCTGTTTTGCTTCAGGCTCTGTGTTTACTTACACGGTCTTTAAATCCTAAGCCCTAAACCCTAACCCCTAAACCCCTAAACCCCTAAACCTTAAACCGTTTTCAGTTTTGGGGTACCGGAATCCGAAGCCACACAACCTCCCAAGACGCGTCCACTCTGAAGCCAAGGACCCTGAAACCCCGCAGCCCCTGTTTCCTTGACAGCACCGTAAGCCCTAGACTAGACCCTAAAGGCCCCGTTATAGTTCCTGTTTGTGGTTCATATTTAGGATCCTATAAGGTAATCCCAAAAAGGAACTACAATGGAGGCTCAAGGTAGACCCTAAAGGCCCTAAATCCCGAAAGCCCTGAACCTGAAGGTCGTAAGCAGGCTTCCGGTCATAGGGAGTGAATATAGATGCTTTTGAGTGGTATGCCCTCATAGTCCCTGTCTTTGGTCGTGGTATATAAATATCTCCCAGAAGCCTCTTCTCGGAAGGCCTAGTATTGTTGATGATATAAATCCCTGCATTACATTAAGGACCCTAAATTATGGGAGCAATGCTATATTCCTTATTCTGGGGTAATGCAAGACTTATATCATCAACCAGTTTTATTAAGGTAGAGGGCGGCTTGAGCCTAAATCGCAACCCCTGAACCCTAAGTCCTAAACCCCAAACCTCCAAGCCCCAAACCCTAAACCCTAAAACCCTAGACCCTAAACCCCTAAAACCCTAAACTAAAGCCCTAAAACCCCAGACCTCCAAGCCCCAAAAGACCGCAAGTCGGCCAGGTTTGGCAGCTCCCAAGCTTCGGTGGGTGTGGGTTTTCAGGGCTCCGGGCTTAAAGGCTCCAAAACCCCTTAATTAAGGAATATACCTTAAATCATATTAGGGTTCCTATCATAGTTCAGGTATATTCCTTAATTAAGGGGTTTTTAGGGCTCTGAATGGTCAAGCTACAGTTTCTTGAAGCTTGGGGTTTGGGGTTTTGGGGGCTTAGGGTCTTGAGATAAGTGTAGGGTGCGAGGGTCTAGGGTTAGAGGGGGTTAGATATTCGGGGTAAACTCTGAACACGAAGGCCAAACACCCTCAAACCGCAAGAGATACACACCCCCAGCCCCATCTCTTCGGCCTGAAACTCCCTGAAGCGGTTTAGGGTTCGGTGTAGGGCTTAGGGTTTAGAGTTTAGCTTAGGGGCTGAGTAGGTAGCCTTTAACCCTGTGGGGCTTATATAAACCTACTATAAGTGAAAAGGTTAACCTTTTATGTGCTAAGGTACTCGGGCCCTAAGTTGGTGTTTAGGCTTTAGGGTTTAGGGTTCGGGTGTGTATAAATCCCTCTCTTCCACCCAAACCTGCATCGTACCCTAAACCCCTAAACCCTGAAAAGCCTTAAACCCTAAACCCCTAAACCCCTAAACCCCTAAACCCCTAAACCCCTAAACCCGAACCCTTAAACCCTAAACCCTAAACCCGACGACCCCAAGCCTGAATCCCACACTCGTCTTCTGCTTTGTGCCCAGGCAGAGAAATACGTGAAGATAGCAGAGCTCTACCTTGAGGCTGATGGCTCACCCAAAGGGTCCAAAGTACCTATGTAGTAGACTGTAGGGTTTCTATATTCGGAATTACTATCATGATTTGGGAAAGTATCCCCCCATAACAGTACCTAGGACCCTTTGGCTCAGAGTCTGGGTTCGGATTTTTCGTGTTCAAGGTGCAGGGCATTGGGTTTAGGGGTTTAGGGGTTTAGGGTTTAGGGTTTAGGTGCGGGTGTTAGGATTTGTCGTAGATGTTTAGAATCAAGAAAAGGGTGTCATCATTCAGCAACATAATCCGGGTGTCTCCCCAATACAGTTAATCCTAGCTTGGAGTTGGGATTATTGTTATGTACTGAAAGCTATAAGCTAGGAAGCCATGGACCATCGGAGTGCGGCATCATCTGCCCCCCAATACTTGTTTCTAACCACAAAGATGTTCCCAGAGACTCCAAAACCCCTTAATTACGGAATATACCTCACATCATATTAGGGTTCCTATTCTAGTTTAAGGTATATTCCTTAATTAGGGGGTTTTGGAGTCTCTGGGTTGGGGTTTCGGAGCAGCTAGTGCCTTGAGTTTTCAGGACGTCATGGAACAAAAAGCGTCTGAACTGTAGGTGCCTATTGCCTTTGTTTCCGTTGGTGACTTGTAATATAGCGGCCTAAATAATTATCTATATTATTTTGGGTGTTCCCTATTTTGAAGATAGTATAATGGGCCCCAAAACCCTATTCTGATTATTTAGGCCCCTATATTCAACCCTTATAATACCCCTTATAGTAAGCCTTTTCAAGAAAACCTTAAAGGAGATCATTAAGGCCCCTACATTAAGCGTTTCGGGATTAGAGTTCAGCCAGGGTTTGCCTGAACGATGCCCTTCCTGACCATAACAAAAGGGCCTCAAGAATTACCATTATCATTCTGGAGGGGGGTTCCTTATTACACTTACAGTATAATATACCCCCAAGACCACTCTTCTAATTATTAGGGCCCCTACATTAGTTGTCAATGTTAAGATGTGTTGTGCACGAACTACATTTGAACCCTATTTAGAGCGATACAAATATAGTGCGAGTTGTCAAGGGTTCCGCTGAGCATCCCAGGATTCCTTAGTCTAAACCCTAAGCCCACAGCCCTAAACCCTAAACCCGAAGAAATCCGAAGCCCTAAATCCCAATAAACCCTAAGCCCTAAACCCTAGTAAACCCTACGCCCCAAAGCCCTAAAGCCCTAAAGCCTAAACCTGTAAGCCCTAAGCCCTCGAAGCCTGAACCCCAAAACCCCCAACAGCCTAAGGCCTCTAACCCCCCAGAGACTCCCAAACCCCTTAAAATTAAGGAATATACCTTAAACTATAAAGCGGAACTCTAATATGATTTAAGGTTGTATATTCCTTAAGTAAGGAATATACCTTAAACGATAAAATAGGAACCCTAATATGATTTTGAGGTACATATTCCTTAATTAAGGGCCTTTTTGGAGCCTCGGGGCCTCAGCTCCAAAGACCCCCGAGCCCCGCACTCCCAGAACTTCGAAGTGTACCCTGAAAGCTTAGGGGAACGGGTTTTTTGGGGGCTTTAGGGCTTAGAGTGTTTGGGTTTTGGGTTATTAGGGTAGTCTAAGGGTTCCCTGAAAGCTTAGGGGAAAGGGTTTAGGGTTTAGGGTCTTAGGGTCTAGGGTTTTTGGGTTTGGGCTTTAGGGTTTAGGGTCTAGGGTTTTTGGTTTGGGCTTTAGGGTTTAGGGTTTAGGGTTCACGGTTTAGGGTTAACGTAGTGTCTAAAATCAACATGGGGGCCTCGAGGCTCGGAGCGCGATGTAGAACCCAAAGGCTCCATGTACCCATATAGTATATACTTAGGCCTTAAAGGGGTTCCTATATAGGTACTTTAGGGCCTAAGTATNNTGGGTACATGGAGCCTTTGGGGAAAGTCCTAGAATCAGAAGCAAAGGTGCCCAAAGCAGATAGGCATAGGGCAAGGCTTAGGGTTTAGGGCATGTGTTGTGGTAGTACAGTCGTCGCCGTGGCGGTATGGTAACTACGGTTCTTAGTCATGACGGCTCTTGTTAATATATCACTAAAAGTATTGGCATCGTCGTTGCAGCAGCAGGTGTCGTCCTCATAGTCATAGTAGTAGAAGCAGACGTAGTCGTCGTAGTAGTAGTAGTAGTAGTAGTAGCAGCAGCAGGAGTAGTGGTCGTAGTAGTAGTAGTAGCAGCAGTAGTAGTAGTAGTCTGGTTCATGCGATGGGCCGCTTGATCATAAGGCAGGAGACACAACTGCAGATCCTCAAGCAGAACTCTGCGTGGACACTCTACTTGAAACCGGGCCCCTCGGGCCCAGTGAGCCTCCTACACCAGACAGCGGAGAAGTACCGGGAGGAAGCCAAATCCAAATTCATGGAGGTCCCGGTAAGAGCGATTCTACTTCACACATTGTTCCAGGCCTTGATGGGCTCTCTGCAAGGAATCAGCAGCAGTTCGGAGAAACAGCAAATCCTCAAGGACAAAGGCTGGCTCAACTCGGAGGGCAACTGGAACTATCAGAAGTGGGACGGGGAACAGCAGGTACTGGTGATAGACGAGGCGAGGCAACCGGTGGGTCACCAGGAGCTGATCGGCAAGGTCGGTCAGCTCTCGGAAATCGTTCTGGGCAAGGATGTTATTCACAGGTTCAATGCGGCGCACACTTTGTCGCCAGCCAAGACGGGAACCAGCACCTTTCTTTTCGAAGTGGGATTGAGGGCAGCTGGCGTAGAGACTGCATGGGCCACTCTGGAGATGATCTCAGGCCTTTCGGCGCTCCAGGTGATCGGACTTCAAGTCCGTCGGGAGGGCCTCCGACGTGGGGGTCTTGCCAACGAGGTTCAGAGGCTCATGACTGCCTCTGCAGGCTGGTCCTGCACAATCCTTCGAACCAATGTTACCTGAATGCCTTTGCCTACATGTACCTATGGTGTCATTGTCGATTGGAGGCTCCTGAATATCAGCTCTTTGGCACCAAGATCCAGGCCTGGCGAGATGTTCTTTACACCAACCAAAGGCCACTCACCATCAGCAGGTTACCATCTTGGCGAAGCCTGTTGAAAGGATGGAGGCAACCTGCCTCCCAACATGATGTCGCAGATTTCATGATGCATGTTGTCCGTATCCTGGATCCACCACAACTGCAGGCCACTTGGGAGGCTCGATGGGAAACTGAGCAGGGTATTGTCTGTCAGGACCGCGGCCGGCTCTCCTGTCCTATCGTTTTACCAATCAATGCAGCACATCAAACACTGCAGGACTGCATCAATGACTGGAGTCTACAAGCCAGGCTACACGCCCTTGCATCAGCGGCCGATGTTTTCTTCATCCAATTGGCGAGGTACCGCTGCCGGGGAACCTTGACGTTCAAGGATCGTCAAGCTTTGGCCATCCCGACCGAAGTTACAATTCCGATTTTCGGCAAAGACCTTCGTACCTTCAAAGCTGTGTACTCCGTTGTGGCGATCATCATACATCATGGAGCTCATACGAGTACTGGACATTATACCACCGTTCTGTGTGATGGCAGGGGAAAGTTCTGGGGAACAGATGATGGTCGTCAGGCACAACTCAGCGCGAGTTTGCCTGGCCATGCTTGCACTGATGGGTATCCTTTTGCTTTGATGCGCAGGCACTGACCACTCTCCTCTGTCACTTTGGGGCGACATTTTACGATGTCATGCTGGCTCTATGAGTTGGCCACTTTTTGCTGGGTAGGACAAGGCCCGCTGGCATTAGTGCCGGGGCATACAGGCTCCCAAACTGGGAGTGCGCCACCGAGGCGCCAGCAAACACTGCTGCTCTTTTGGGACGCTTAGCGAAGCTCTT
>CAJNJA010012793.1:0-12953 GCA_905231915.1 Symbiodinium necroappetens | reverse complement strand
GAGCCCAATACCCCTTAATTATAAGGAATATACCTTAAAAGATAGGGGCCTTAATATTATGATTTAAGGTATATTCCTTTAATTAAGGGGTATTGGGCTCGCTGGGTAGCTTTGGTGGTTGAGGGTTTCCCTTAAAGGCACCCTTCAAAGCCCTGCACCGGTAAAGCCACCCCCAAAAGGATCCTGGCAGGCTGTTTTTTCTTTCTAAAGAGCTTACTTCGCCAATAATTCAGGGAAATAAAAGGCTAAACTTTCAGAGTACTACAAATTTATAAGAACCCAAAAAGTTTAAAGGTTGGGTGTTGGGGAACTGAGAGAGAGGCTTTTGCAGACTTCATGGTTTCGAGGCTGACTAAAGACCAGGGTTTTGGAGTCGGTTATACGAGCGTCATAGAGTCTACAGGGTTTAGGGCTTAGGGTTGTTATACAGTGACTCCCAAAGACTGCTAATGCTCATGATTCAAGGCCCTGAATCCAGAACTACTACTGAGTACTACTGAAAGGAATCCGATGTTCACCTGTGTCGCTCGCATGGCCGCGTATGTGCAGAGGCACCTATAGACTACTATAGACGTAGTTCATTGCGAGTAGAAGTAGCCGCAGCAGGGTAGTACTGTTGATGATATAAATCCTGCATTACCTTAGGGACCCTAAACTATGGGAATTATGGTATTCCTTATCTTAGTTATTAATTACGGGTGATGCAGGATTTATGTCATCAACGGTATCAGCGCCAGAACGATCGGATGAATCCAAAGCCAAAGCCAGAAGTTGCTAAGCCTGAAGTCATCAAGCAACTGCAACACCCCACGGATCTTCGCCCCTTTTTCTTCTGCAAGCTGCAAGCAGGTCACAGACTACAGCGTGCCTTATATACATGTACATGTCTAGATAAGCTGTATACACTTATGTGTGTATTAGATGTATACATATACATATATGTGTGTATATGTCTGAGTCTTTTTTCTGGAGTTTTCAACAAACCAAAGCAGCTCACCTCATAGTACCCCAACCCCAAACCCTAAAACATAAACCCTAAAACACCTAAAACCCCTAAACCCTAAACCCCAAAACCCTAATCCCTAAAACCCCTAAACCCTAAAAAACCCTGAAGCCCTAAAACCCTCATCCCCCCTAAAACCCTAAAACCTTAAAGCCTAAACCCTAAATCTCAAAACCCAAAAACCCTAAAGCCCCAAAACCCTAAACCCTAAAGCCCTAATCCCTAAACCCCTCAAAGGGGAACTCTGCAGCCCCTAAGCCCTAAGCCTAGGTCGCGAGTCCTTTCACAGCAGATCGGTCGAGACCGGTTTCGGCCTTGTACCTTCTCCTCAATTGCTCGTCTTCTTAAAGGAAACTACAGGTGGGGAGTTTAGGGTTTAGGGTTTAGGGTCGGGTTTAGGGTTTAGGCTACAGGTGGGGAGTTTAGGGTACTTAGGGCTTCTATAAGGTATATAGACCTTCTATCAGGCTCCTATAATGGTAACTACCCACCTGACAAATGTCCTAGGTCTTCAAGGCACTTTGAGCCTCATGAAACCTGGCTTTGGGTCCCATAAGCCCTAATCCTAATTCCTACACCCAAACCCTGTAACCCTAAGCCCTAGACCCTAAAACCCCCAAGCCCTAAACATCCCTAACCCCTAAACCCCTAAACCCCTAAACCCTAAACCCTGTAACCCCAAAACATGAAGCCCCTAGAGTCTAGAGCCTCGGGCTTGGGGTTTGGGATTCCTCGTTTAGAGTTGAGGGCTTAGGGTTTAGGGTTCAGGGTTTAGAGTTCAGGGTTTAGGGTTTAGAGTTCAGGGTTTAAGGTTGAGGGTGATCAGCTGCTTAGGGCTTTAGGGTTTGGCGAACCTACGATTCCCAGACCCCCCGGAGGGTCCAGAAAGTAGATCCCCTACTTTGGAACCCTTTACTGCTAAAGGGTACTTTATAGGAACCCCCTTAAGGGATCTACTTTTTGGATCCTCCCGGGGGGCTGGGTTCCTGGTTTTGGAAGTTGGTTCCTGTTAGGGGCTGTACCACGTATACTAAAGATAAGGAAAGCCAACTCTGGTTCATCCTTAGGAATAGCTATAAACCTTAAACTCCAAAACATAAAATCCCTAAACACTAAAACCCGAAAACCCATAAACACCTAAAGCCCTAAACCCTGGGAATAGCTATACATCTTCGAAAAAAGGTGCTGAAGAAGAGGCCTGGTCTCCACAGCTCGTCCACATACCTGGCGATGTGGGGCTTGTGAACCCCAAACCCAGGGTTTAGGGTTTAGAGGTTTAGGGTTTAGGCAGCCCGAAACCTTGGTACGATCAGACCTAATCCTACAAATGGCAGCGAGCAAAGGCCCTCAACTTATTAAGAGGAGTATGGGTAGTTCTATACATCAGGGTCCCCTTTTTAAGGACCCCAATATAGTACGGCACTCTCATGAAAAGAATCCTAACAAGGGACCCTGGTTTAGAGAACTGCCCCTCCAGATATTACAGTGTTTCAGGATTTAGGGTTTAGAACCCTCTTAGTAATCGGAATACAGGGATTTTCGGGTTTCAGGATTTAGGGTTTAGAACCCTCTTTCTGGTAGGAATGTAGGGATTAAAGGGTTTCAGGATTTAGGGTTTAGAACCCTAAGAAGCACTTACCCAGTCTTAGCAAGCCAGGCACTGATTTCGCTGCTCATCCTTTGGGACAGCCGTCCAAACGATACCAGCAGCCTGGGCTCCACGGCTTTATAGGGTTTAGGGTTTAGGATTTCGGGTTTTAGGGTTTAGGGTGTATGGTTTAGGGGTGCCCCCCCAAGCGCACACCGACGTGCTCTTTAGTAGAGACATTATAGTCCTGAGTCGTGGGCATATTCGCGGTTAGTTGTGGGGTCCAGGCAAGTATCCAACACCTTTAAACCCTAAGGCGTCTGAGTACTTACTATTCTATCATAGTATCCCCTTATATGGTCCCAAGAAGGACACCATAGCATACCCCACTACTCGGTCCTAACTCTTAAATACCACTTATATAGTCTCGGATCCGCAGCAACTTGGAGGGAAAATGAAAAAGTCTCCTCTTTTGGTATTGCTTGGAGGTTCATGGGTAGTTATAAGTGGACTTAAAATTCCCCTAATCCGGGTTATAAGTATAGTTAGCCTACTTAGAACCCCACTTATAACTACCCATGAACCTCCAAGTGGTTGGTTGCATAAGGAACCTAAGGCCACAAAAACCGGAAAAAGTGCCCACTGGGAGACCTACAGTTGATGATATAAGTCCTGCATTACCCACAATAAGGAATATACCATAATTCCCATAGTTTAGGGTCCTTAAGGTAGTGCAGGATTGAGATCACCAACAGTAGTAATTGCCAACCCCCGAAACCCGAAACCCTAAACTAAAACCCCAAAGCCCTGAACCCTAAGCCCTGCAGCCCTAAATCCTGGGCCCCTAAACCATAAACCCCTAAACCCTAAACCCAAAATCCTAAACCATAAACCCCCTAAACCCTAAAACACCTAAACCCTAGGCCCCATAGGCCCTAAACGTACCAGGCAGCTTCTGCGGCCAGCTTTGACCTCCTCCACTTCCCGGGTGTCCTCTGCGCCTGACCCGGCGCAAAGGTCTAGGGCGTTAGGGCGTTAGGGCGTTTAGGGTTTAGGGCTTTTAGGGTTTAGGGTTTAGGGCTTATAGGGTTTAGAGTTTCAAAGTTTAGGGCTTAGAGCTCAGGGGTTAGAGTTCAAGGTCTATGGTTCAGGGTTTAGATTTTTTTGCGCCTGACCCGGCGCAGCCTCGAAGAGGACACGGCTGATGCCAGCGGCAATCCTTAATGGATCTAAGTTTAGGGTTTAGGGTTTAGTGATCTAAGGTTTGGTCTGGGGTCGTAGGATTCGGATTTAGGTTTCAGGTGCTTTGTCACACCATTTGTCCTGCTTTTTGTCGTGGCTAGCCTGAGTATTCCCGATAGCAAGATCGTTTTCGCCTTCTGCTTCGGAGGCCGTAACTGCAAGCGATATTAGTTATGGTTTTCTGGCACATTATAGTAGAATATGGTAGAACTAAATGCAGCATAGCAGGGGATCCTTTCACTAAATACTCAGACCCATATGGTGCTGCTTGGCTTTGCGACTGCAGCGCTTCTGAAGCTTCCACGGGCTTAGGGACGAATGCAGGGTTTGGGGTTTCAGCGTTCAGCTTTGAAGGGTTGGGGTTTAGGGGCTCAGCTTAGGGTTTAGGGTTTAGGGTTTAGGGTTTTAGGGTTTAGGGTTTAGGGTTTAGGGTTTTAGGGTTTAGGGTTTAGGGAAGGTTAGGGAGTCCCGACGAATGCTGCCCAGACAGTACCTGAAGCCACAGTTGTGGAGCACATAAGATTAAACTTTCAGCTTTCGCAATCCCTAAGCCCAAAATAGAAACGCATCGAACCCCTACGCCCTAAACAGTAAGCCCTAAATCCATATGGGTAGTTCTCTAAATTAGGGTCCCTTTCTAGGTCCCCAAAATAGTACGGCACCCTTTTTACAGGACCTGAAAAGGGACCCTAGTTTGGAGAACTACCTATATCGAACCCTTGTAGAAGATTCGACCGGGCCAAAGGCCCTCAAACCGGACTAAAAGCCCCAAAACCGGACTAAAAGCCCTTAAAACCGGACTACAAGCCCTAAAACCTAACTACAAGCCCTAAAAGCCTAACTAAAAGCCCTCAAACCGGACTACAAGCCCTATAGTCTCTGCGACCGCGCCAAGGCTCAGGGCTTTGCAGCAGTCCCAGCACGGAGCCGTCTGAATGCCTTAGCGGTCGAGGGTTCAGGGTTTAAGGGTTTGAGGGTTTAGGGTTTAGGGGCTTGAGGGCTGAGGGTTCTACAGGGGATTTAGGGTTTAGGGTTTAGGGATTTGAGGGTTCAGGGTTTAGGGGTTTGAGGCGGTTTGAGGGTTTAAGGTTCTACATGGGATTACACTCTCCCAAAAAACTGCTAAGATGCACATCCACCCGCCGGACGTGGAAATCCCAGCTCGCGCACAGCGAGATAAGATTTGCATCTCGGCGTGGATTTCCTCGGCTCATTCCGGTATACCCTTTAGGCAATGCCTAGCTGCGGCCCAGCCTGCTTGCAACCAACCATGCAAGCACTCTCTGCTACGGAAAGGCTAAATTAACTAGGTTTCATGGACGGTACACGGCAATAATCTCTCTCTCCCACCTTAACAACGGGTGGCTCGGCCACCTCAAACAGCTTGTGGTGGCCGAAGATGCTGAAAGGCGCTCTACGGTGATGCCATCGCTGAACATCGGATGGCACAGCCCTCGACACCCCTAAACCCTAAACCCTAAACTTAAACCCATTGCTGCGACGCAACATCGCAGCCAACCCTAAGCCCCGACCTCGAACCCTGTATTCGAAGACTTAAGACCAACCACAAGCGGAAGCCTTAAATCCCAATAACCTCGCCTTCGAAACCTTAGGCGGTGTTGGAAGCCTGAAAAATTCCAACTGCAATGCCTTAGGCTTTCTAAGTATAGCCCCATGCCCCCGACAAGTATAATAGAGGCCCCTGTGCTGAACAGGCCGAAGTTTCATTGCCCCTTCGAGGCCGTCCCAGCAGTGAATACTTGGAGAAGGCTTTGTCCGACCTTCACAGCTTTGGGATTGGGTTCACGGAGGGCTTATAAGCCTATGCCTATACCTGTAACCGAAAAGACCTACTTTTCAGGGAACTATATATAGAAACCATAACAAGGAACTCTAAAAAGGTAGGTCTTTCCGGCTACAGGTAGGGTTTAGGGAGGTGTTTTTGGAGTACCTTTTTCCTGGCGCCCCCCCCAAGTTTAGAGAGGGCTTGGGGTTCAGGGTTTCACCTTCTTCCAAGCTGGGCCCGGTGTGAACCCTAAATCCTAAACCCTAAACCCTGAATCCTAAACCCTAAACCCTAAACCCTAAGCCCTCAACCCTAAACCCTAGACACCCTAAACCCGTCCTCAAGCGTCTCAGGCTCCTCTCGCCGAAGCTCTGAGGATTCTTCGGTGGATTTCCTCAGATGCGGTCGCCGTTGTGGAGGGCAGAGAAGACCCAGCTAGTTGGGTTTTTGTCCCCAGAGAGCCCAATACCCTTTAATGAATATACCTCAAATCATAATATTAAAGCCGCTATAATTTAAGGTATATTCCTTAATTAAGGAGTATTGGGTTCTCTGGGTCTTTTTAGGGTTTAGGGTTCCCTTTGTCCCTCCGCAGTGTCGTGCCCTAGGGCTTTGAGTTACTACAACGAGTACTATGCCATGTTTCATATTGAGGCTATCAGGATCGTGGCCATGAAAGTCTTTAGCTTACGGTAATATTGTTCTTTGCCATAGGTTAGTACTATGTTGTTATTACCACAAGTATTACCATGGTGGTTGTGAATAACATCAAGGACATCATCAGTACCATCATCATCATCATTACCAGTATCAGTAGCACTACCACTACCTCACTGTTTACTCGTGGAGCCAGATTCAAAAGAGATCACGCCATGTTCGAAATCATGGTTATTACCATTAACACTACTACGCGTATTCCTAATACCAGTACTAGTACTATTATTTTTGCTGATACTGTGAATAGTACTCTTAGATAGTACTAGCAATATTACGAATACTAGTACTAGTACCAGTACGAATACTATTACGATTACTATTGCAAGCACCCTTCCTACTTACTAATTTCACTGCTATTGCAATTATGATGAATGCTGCATTAAGTGCAACATCTGTTTTTAGCACTACCTTTGGTATCACTGCATTAGGTTCAGGGTTTCAGGTCTTGGCTACGGCTCCCAAAGCTAACTTCGGGGTGAGGACTTATTGTGTAGGGTTTTATAAGGCTTACTGAAGTGGTTGCGGTTGACCTTTCCTCCCTAAACCCTAAAACCTAGTTCGCTTCGGAAGCCCCTGACTGTGAAAACACCGATAAAAAGGGAGACCTCGACACCCCACGCCACAAAGCAAAACAGAGGAGAAGCCAACCAATGTCAAAGGGTTTAGGGTTTAGGGTTTTTAGGGGTTAGGGTTTAGGGTTTTAGGGTTTAGGGTTTAGGGTTTAGCCCTGCCTAAACCCAGCGAACATACCAAAAGTCTGTGTCCCAAAGCCTGCCTCGTAAGGCCCAGGCCCTGAGAAACCTCGAGAACCCGGATGTCGATCCGAGCACCAGGCAACATATGCCGACAGAGACCAAGTCTCCTAAACCATCAAGCCTATAAACCCTATAAGCCCTAAGCCCTATAAACCCTAAACCGACAGAGACCAAGTCGCCAGGCTCAAATCTCGGTGGAGCGTTTACCTGGGCCATTCCCAAGTTTCTGCTTACACCTGCGGGGTGTAGGGTTTAGGGATTAGGGTTTAGGGTAGGGTTTGGGTGTAGGATAGGCGCAGGATTTCGGTCCCTTCTTCCAGTTGTGCGTTCGCGGGGTCTGCTGGTATAGAGAAGACGATGTTCATGGTGCCGAAGTTTGAACGAAGAGTGAACCGATAAGGATCCCTGAAAGGAACCCTTAAAGGAACCCGCTTAAAAGCGGGTTGCCATGCACCCCCCCTAAATATGGCAGTGGCATGCAACTCTTTGTCCGACGAAGCACCCTAAACCCGCAAAACCCAAACCCTAAACCCCAAACCCTGCGTATCCCACGTAGAATGTAGACCCCCTAGCCGGGCTCCAAACGTGAACCACCAAAGAAGGGGGCTTGTTTTTCAGTCACAGGGGTCGGTCTACATTATGTGTACATATACATACAGATACATGCATACATATCTCTACAAAACATTACAATCATGAATAAAGCAGAAAATGTAACACAAAGCATCAGGCTAAAGATGTAGACATGAACCGTTCACGGGCAAATGGAAACGTACAGGCCTCGAGCTAGAGAACACTTCCTGCAGTCGAGCTGTTTAGACAATAGGTTTCTGTCCCTCTATCACCAGCATAAAGTAATCCCGCACACAGATAACTACATAGGAATTGAAACCCTAAGCCCTAAACCCCTAAACCCCTAAATCCTAAACCCCTAAATCCTAAATCCCTAAACCCTAAGCCCCTGAACCCTAGATCGGACCTAAACCCATAAGCCCTAAACCGCAGGGACAAGCCGCCCCGAGCCCGATCACTCTCAGCTCCACCAGCTCATCGTCTTTCCAAAGGGGCTTGCAGAGCACAGCGCTGCAATGGCCACCATGGTAACCGTCATGCTTCCTCATAGAGTTTAGGGCTTAGGGTTTAAAGGGCAATGGCCGCCATGGTAACCGTCATGCTTCCTCAGATCAAATGTGGCCGTTGCAATTTGAGAACTATCGGTCGTCTAGGACAGGTACTGCTACTTGGACTCCTTCTTCTCCTGCTGCTACTACTGCTACTACTACTACTACTACTACTACAACTACCACCACCACTACCACCACGTCTACTAGTTACTACTCCGACGACGAATAATAACAATAACCGTAAGAACAGCTATCACAACAACGAGAAGCAATAGCAATAACAGTAGTATTTTTGTGTGTATCTATATTTAGATTTAGATATATTTAGAATGGAAACACAGGCACAATGCTGAACATCCAGCGACGACGACGACCACTGCTCCTGCGACTACTACTGCTGCCGTTGCTGTTGCTGTTGCCGCCCGAGATGTCTGAATGTTACTATAACAGCTATGAGGCTGCCAGGCATCACGCTGTTCAGATGCGTGGCTGTCACCAACGAGATCAGATTCTCCTCCAACGCCCACGCATCCTGGTAAGTCCAGCCAAAGGTGCCGTAGTGCTGGAATGGCTCGAGCCTCTGTTTTTTGGGTTAGAAGCTAAGCTTTCAGGTTTGGGGGTGAAGAGGCAGCAGAGTTTGAAAAGTCTCAGCATGTAGGACTCCAGGATCGGAAGAGTTAGGGCTGAAAGCTCAGCCCGGGGGGTCGGGATTTCAAGCTGTATCCTTCTTGGGATTACTTTATAGAACCCTAAATATAAGCCCCGCAAAGGAACTACTACGGAGCCTATGGGTAGCCTCCCTAAAGCCTAAACCCTAAACCCCTAAACCCCTAAACCTCTATATACTTAAGAGCCTGTGGGTAGGGTAATGCTGGCACTGATCTACAGAACACTTCCGATATGAGCCTCCGGGCTTCAAACGTTGCAGCCGGCCTCTTGTAGATGAAGCCACTCGTTAGGCTTTAGGCTTTAGGCTTTAGGGTTTAGGCTTTAGGGTTTAGGTATAGGGCTTAGGGTATGGTATAGGGTTTAAGGTTTAGGGTTTAGGCCTCAACCCTGAGTTTCCCGTAGATTCCGTTAGCAGTTACCCGGAGAATTATAGCCAATTTAGTCCATAATATAAGCCGTCGATACCTGAATGTCGAAGATCAGCTGGACATGAAGCACCCGAAGCAATCCTAAATTCCCGAAAGCCGTAAACGAAAGCCTGTAATCCTAACCCCTAAGGCCCTAAATACTATACCCCAAACCCTAAACCCTAAAACCCTGAACCCTATACCCCAAACCCTAAAAACCCTAAACCCTATACCCCAAACCCTAAACCCTAAAACCTAATATATACCCCAAACCCTAAACCCTAAAACCCTTAAACCCTAAAACCCCAAACCCTAAACCCTAAAAACCCTAAACCCTAAAACCCCAAACCCTAAACTGTAAAACCCTAAACCCCAAACCCTAAACTGTAATCCGCCACCAAGCCACGGCTCATTCCGTAGCCGCGGCGGGTGCGCCGAGGCGGAGGAGGCTGGCCGCAATCTCGGCTGTGGCCGGCGGAAACCTTCCAAGGACTTTGAAATTTGGGTTCAGGGCTTAGGGCTTAGGGTTTAGGGGGGGTTTAGGGTTTAGGGGGTTTAGGCTTTAGGTTCAGGGCTTACCTAAACCCCAAGTAACCTACATTTTTAAGGACTCATATAAAGAAATCATATTAAGGAATCCTAAAAAAGTAGGTTCTTTAGGGTCCAGGTGGGGTTTAGGGTTTACCTTAAGCCCCTGAGCTCGAGAAAGGAGAAAATCAACGAGCTGAAGCAGAAGGACGGCGGGAGAAGCAGTGGCACGTTTGAATATGCCTGGGTACGGAGGATATCAACGGCTCTAGCATATCTCCGGCTGTGTAGTCTATATCGCTCTATGTACATGACATACATTACGTGTTTGTGTGTACATATATGAGGTACTGAATATTTTCTCGGTTTCGAATTTGTTTAAGCCCTACAGATTCGGGGTGAGGGCCTCGTGGGGGCGTGATATGCTTGAAGGATCTAGGACTAAAAGCGGCTTGGCCTCATCATGTCATCGTTTTATGGGGATCAGTGTTTGTGCGCTTGACATGTCCAAAGGATTCGTGTAGGGTTTGGGGCTTGAACCCTAAACCCTAAACCCAAAACCCAAGCCCTAAAATTAAAACCTAAACCCTAGACCCCAAACCCCAAAACGTAAACCCCAACCCCAATCGTAAAATGCTGCTTCGGGGGCTCCAAATACGACCTGCGAGGGCGCGACGCTTTCGAGGAGCATCGCGCAACAGCAGGCACGCCCATGGACGGTCTCGGGTTTAGGGTTTTAGGGTTCAGGCTTTAGGGTTTTAGGGTTTAGGGTTCAGTGCAGGGGTCTGAATCTTTTCCAATGATTGTCCCTTGTAGTCAGTTGGTAGCTATGAATTATATCATAACGAACCCCGAACCCTATTCTACTTATTGATAGGCGCTCGTTTATTTGCTGGCTAGGGGTGTCTGAATCTCGGCATTTCCCGGATTGCTTAGCCAAAGTTACCACAAATATGGAAAGCGAGTGGTTTGCCATATCTTCCGATTCTGCTAAAGCAGAAGCCAGAAAATTTGGACATCAATCTCCTCGCGCCCGAAACGTAAGGAAGGAATCACATCACAATCATCCAGAACCCAGGGTTTCATGTCTCTGGGGCTCACTGCATCTACAACATTACCCATAGGCTCCATAGTGGTTCCTTTTTGGGATTACCTTATAGGATCCTAAATAGAAAGCACAAAGAAGAATTATAATGGAGCCCTATGGGTAATGATTATCCTAGACCCTAAACCCTGAACCTCAAACCTTCAACACTGTGTAAAACCCCTGCCAAAGCGACTAAAGTTTGGCATTTAGGGTTCAGGGTTAAGGGTTTGGGTTAAGGGGGTTTAGGGTTTAGGGTTTAGGGTCTAGGGTATAGTATACCCTAAACCCTATACCCTAAACCCTATACCCTAAGCCCTATACCCTAAGCCCTAAACCCTATACCCTAAACCCTATACCCTAAACCCTCAACCCTATACCCTAAGCCCTATACCCTAAGCCCTAAACCCTATACCCTAAACCCTATACCCTAAACCCTCAACCCTATACCCTAAACCCTATACCCTAAACCCTATACCCTAAACCCTATACCCTAAGCCCTATACCCTAAGCCCTAAACCCTATACCCTCAACCCTATACCCTCAACCCTATACCCTAAACCCTATACCCTAAACCCTCAACCCTATACCCTAAACCCTATACCCTAAACCCTATACCCTAAACCCTCAACCCTATATCCTAAACCCTATACCCTAAACCCTCAACCCTATACCCTCAACCCTATACCCTAAACCCTAGACCCTAAACCCTAAACCCTTATAGGGTCTAGAGCTTCAAGGTAATATCTTCTGGTTTTTCTCCCGGAGACGCCCGGCCTCGCTCTGGCGTTTGGGTCAGGACTTCGGGTTTGAGGATTATGGTTAGGGTTTAGGGTTTAGGGTTTAGGGTTTAGGGTTTAGTATAGTACCTAGACCCTTACATGTAGTACCTTTTTTGGGTTACCTTAGTTTCTTATTATGGGATCCTAACCCTAAAACAGGAGGTCATCCAAAAATGGAACTACATTTAAGGGTCTAGGTATGGCTTTGGTTTGGGCTTAAACCGAATCCCGACTAGGGTTTACAGGGTTTATAGGGGTTTATAGGGTTTCTGGGGTTTATAGGGTTTATAGGGTTTAGGGGACTGCGGTAAATCCAGGTTCGTGAGCAAACCCTAGTTCCTAGTCCCACCCCTCTTGAGGGCGAAGGCTCTGACTGCCGGCTGCCGCGCAGAGCACTCACCGCCCAATCGGGCTTGATCGTTTTTCGCATGAGATCCCTGTATCTCGGTCTAGGGTTTAGGGTTTAGGGGCTTGGACCATTGGATCGTTTTTCGCATGGGATCCCTGTATCTCGAACCCTCGAAAAGCGCTTTCAATTTGCTCGATGGCGCGTCGACTGGAGCGACGCTGCTGGGCGAAGGAGCAAGTTCTTCACATGAAGCAGTGATCATGAGAGTTCATCTGAAGGCCAGCAAGTGCAACTGACGGCTAGCCAATGATGACGAGATATGACGAGAAGGAGCTGGATGAGCAAAAACAAATGCATGAACTTGTGCCTAGGTGGGACATGCTCTTGTCAGTGTCCAGCCAGAGGTCTCAGGCCGTGCACAACCGCAGCACTGCGGAAACCCCACGCATTCCGGGACTCTGTCGTACCCAGAGCGGCCAGAAGCAGGACCGGGAGCGCGGCACGTTCCGGTTTTGTCGAGCCGGCCAAGGGAGCACCATGACAATTAAATCCCTAAACTCTTAAATCCCCAAGCCCTTAAGCCCCTAGAGCTCAAACGTCCTACGCCGTAAACAGCTCCAGCCGTAAACAGCTTCCAACTGTAAGCCCTAAAGCTTTGAAGCCCAAAGAATAGAGATTTGAATCCTCGACGCTCCGAAGCCTTAGACCCCGAACCCTAAGCCCGCAACCCCAAACCCCTAACCCTAAACCTCTAAATCCCAAAGCCCAAACCCCTAAGCCCCTAAACCCTAAACCTCTAAATCCCAAAACCCAAACCCCTAAACCCCTAAACCTCTAAACCCTAAACCTCTAAACCCGAAGCCCCTAAACCCTAAACGCTAAACCCCTAAACCCCTAAACCCCTAAACCCCTAAACCTC
>CAJNJA010012792.1:493-12434 GCA_905231915.1 Symbiodinium necroappetens | reverse complement strand
TGGCCCCCCTGCAAATCTTCTCCGCAACACTGCGCGGGCTCGGCCGCGACCGCGTTTGATGCTGAGATTTTCTTGGGCCGGAGGGTGCGATTTAGGGCTTTGAGGGTTTGGGGTTTACCGTTCAATTTTTATGGGGTTTGTAGGGTTGAAAATTTAGGATTTAGGGCTTTTAGGGTTTGGGGTTTAGGGTTTAAGGGTTAAGGGGTTGAGGGTCCGTTTAGGGTTGAGAATGATGTGGAAGCGGGATTGCCCCACTGGCCTCGAGCACCTCACGGAGATCGAATAAAGCTCAACCTCAGTACGGCAGGTGGTGCATGACGGGAGTCGCCGTGCCAGCGCACCCTCAGAAGTCCCTCTCTCTCCGGGACCCCGCCGGGCCTTCCCCCGGTGGCTTCCGAGAGGGCCTGTGGAGGACAAGGCTTCGGAAATCGTTCACGAGCTCTGCGAACCGCCCAGGCCTCCCCGCACTCGGCGGGGATCTTGTTTCCGTAGAGCTCAATTTCCAAACGGTTGTGTCGCATTAGAGCCTCGGCAAGCGCCTCGCAGGGAAACGGCAAAACAGCAGTGGCTACTGCTGGCGGACCTTTGGAGCCACCAGGCCCCTCTGCTTGTGCACCTGGCACCACCGGGCCTTCCCACCCTCAGCGCCGATGCGGTTGCTTTTGAGGTTGATGCTGGTGAGCGTCGAGTTGGTCTTCAATGCTTCGCAGATCGCCTCGCTCAGGAAAGCAACCCTGCTCCAGCAAATCTGAACCGCCTGAAGCCCACAGCGCCTGCGCACCCTCATCGCCGATGAAGCACCATGTGAGGTTGATGCTGGTGAGCTTGGAGTTGGTCTTCAACGCTTCGCAGATCGCCTCGCACGGGAAAGCGACCCTGCGCCAGCACTAACCTCTTTGAAGCCCACCGGGCCTCCACCCTTTCGACGTCGAGAGCACACCGCTCGAAGCTCAACTTGGTGGGGTTGCAGTGTACGTTCAATTGCTTTGCGAGGGCCTGCAGAGTGATTGGCACGCGGCTCCCCGGTGTCTGATGGCGGGCTCGGAACCGGTCCTCTATGCGCACTCGCCCCGTCCAAGCCTTCGCAGCTTCTGGAGCCTTATCTGCAGAGCCCAAGCAGGCGGGCATGGGCGCAGTTGCAATGCAGATCACTCAGAGCTGCACCGTGGCCGTACTTGCAGCCTGCCAACAATGCTGAGAACTTGCAATCTGGCCCGGCTCTCCCTCTACAAGTTCTCATGGGTCCAGCTTGCCAGATGTGGGTTCAAGCCATGCACCCGGGGGCAACCACAGAGACAGCCTGGTCTGGGTGAAATCTTCTGGAGGGTGAAGGCATCCCACAGCACGCGCAGGTATCATGCGAAGGCATGCACCCGAGAGCCTCGGCCGACCAAACATCCACGAGTGGGCGCCTCCTCCGCACCTCCGCAAGCACCTGGCGAGGAGACGAACAAGCTCAAGTTTGAACGACTGGGCCACATCACGGCCTGCTGGCTGATGTCGTTGTGTTCGAGGTTGATGCTGATGAGCGTGGAGTTGCTCTTCAGCGCTTCGCAGATCGCCTCTCTCGGGAAAGAAACCCTGCTCGAGCAAATCTGACCTGCCTGAAACCCACCGTGCCTCCGCACCCTCATCGCGAATGTAGCAGGCTGCGAGGTTGATGCTGGTGAGGGCTGAGTTGGTCTTCAGCACTTCGCAGATCGCCTCCCGCGGGAAAGCAACCCTGCTGCAGCACCTTTCTGAAGACCGGCGAGCCTTCCCACAGCACTGACCTCTCTGAAGCCCAGCGGGCCTTGACAGCCCCCTTGCCGATGCGGTTGCCTTTGAGGTTGATGCTGGTGAGCGTGGAGTTGCACTTCAACGCTTCGCAGATCGCCTCACGCGGGAAAGCAAACCCTCTGCAGCACCTCTCTGAAGCCCTACCGAGCCTTGTCACCCTTCACGCCGCCGATGCGGTTGCTTTCGAGGTCGACGCTGGTGAGTGTGCAGTTGGTCTTCACAGCTTCGCTAATCGCCTCACTCGGGAAAGAAACCCTGCTCGAGCAAATCTGACCTGCCTGAAACCCACCGTGCCTCCGCACCCTCATCGCCGATGTTGTTGTGTGCGAGTTTGATGCTGGCGAGGGTGGAGTTCGTCTTCAGTACTTCACTAATCGCCTCACTCGGGAAAGAAACCCTGCTCCAGCGGCACTGACCTCGCTGAAACCCACCGCGCCTGCGCACCCTCATCGCCGATGTTGTTGTGTGCGAGTTTGATGCTGGTGAGCGTCGAGTTCGTCTTCAACGCTTCGCAGATCGCCTCCCGCGGGAAAGAAACCCTGCTCCAGCAGCGCCGATCTGTCTCAAGCCACGCAGGCCTTGCAACCCTCCACACCGATGCGGTTGCTTTCGAGGCTGATGCTGATGAGGGTGGAGTTGGTCTTCAAAGCTGCGGCGATCGCCTCACGCGGGAAAGCAACCCTGATCCAGCAGCACCAACCTGTCTGAAGCCCAAAAGCCTTTCCGCCTTCACTTCAAGTCAAAGCTGTTGACTCCACCGTGCCTCTCGTCGAAAACCAAATTCATGCTCAAAGCCAAACCTCGGGCCATGTATCTCGAGCTCGCGAATCGTTTGGTTCGATGTCAGCACCTGGCATGCGAACGCAGGCTCAAACTGTCTTAGACCTGCGAAGCCCGGCCTTCGCGAACTCCCCAGCCTCTGCTCGGCCTGCCTTAAAGTCCCGGAGCCTCAGCACCCTCAGCTTCTTGAAGTAAGGCAGGGCCTTTGCCAGCTGCCCCAGCTGCCCTTCGGGCAGGCGTTCGAAGAGCGCCTCTTCGCACTCGGACACTTTCTGGAGGAAAACCTTAAACTGCAGCTTCTTCACCTGTTCGGCATCCGACCGATGGGTGAAGGCTGCCGAGTCCATCTCTTGTTCGAAAATCTCCGGAGCCATGGGCACTTTGCCCAGCCGCTCTGGCTCTTGGTTTTCCAGCAACTCTGGCTCTGGCTCACTGTCTTCTTGCCAGCCTCTAAAATGTTGTCTACTTTCGGGAGCATCGATCCGGTGGTTCCGCTCGGATCTGCTCCGGGTCGAGGACCACTCCACCTCCGCCTTGCACCACCCGCGCGTTCCGTATGGAACCCGGTTCGCGACGAGCTCTTTGAGCGGACGATCTCGGACCACAGCGCTCCTTGCATCGTACACTCGCACTCGATACTCAGAATTCTTGCTCGCCGCTTCCCAGACATCGTCTGGGGTGAGGTTTTCTATGCGGAAAGTTCGGGTGCACTCATGGGCGTACAAGACGTGCATGTCCTGCATTGACCGTCGAAAGCTCTCTTCTTCTGCGTCCGACTCCCGCTTGAACTGAAACAGAGATACATAATCGTAAAATAGCCAAATATCCGAGAAGTAGGCTGCATCGAAGAGAGCCACGACGTCGACCAGGCACTTCAATTGGTGGGCGCATGGGTCCGGATGCTCCCGACTCTCCCAAGCGTGGGACACCGAGCAGATCATCGCACCCCGACGCCGAGTTCCGGCGGCCCACGCCTTCACTTCCTCATGCGTCACCAGGCCCCACTCCTCCTGCGCACGGCTTCCGAATGCGCCGCACGTGCAGTGCAGGAAAAGATTTGCAAACAAGTGCATCGTCTGAGGCTGGGTCGGCTTCTTGGCGTCTAGGCAAGAGGTGCTTCGACTTCAGCAGCTTGTACAAGTACCTGGAACCGCCAATCCGACACCAAGTGGCGAAAGAGCGGCTAAAGCAAAGTCTGACTTGGTGACACGATTTGACACGGGACATGACAGCTGACATTTTCTGGCGAGCACTCGGCCCGGACCAAGCGGATGTTGGCGTGGTTGAGGTACTCGGCCAAGCTCTTGGGATCCGTCAAGCCGTACTGGGCCTGAGGCATTGATCGAAAAGAATCCTGCATGTAAGCACGACCAGATTGCATCGCATCGCATCCCTCCTGGCTGGGCCGCTGGCAGATGTGGACGAAGGCGACTCCGGAACCTGCAAGCCGGGATTTAAGCTGTCATGGGCTAGGCCTACACTTCTGCTTCCTGCACCATGGTACGCCTCTCCAGTGGGACGAGCTCACCTACACTCAAGTTTGACATCTGATTTGGGCAATTACGATCGAGCGCGCTGCAAAAAATCCCTCCATTGCTCTAGTAGACTCTAGCTGCCCCGGTTTCTGCACTGCCCACCCGCGCAAGGCCATCCCACTCACAAGCGAGCTATTGTGTTTAGCTGCTCTCCGAATCCCGCACGACAAGCATGGGAAGACACGACACGCGGATGGGAATTTCGTTTCGGGGAAACTCGACAGCGGTACCCCGCCCCAAGTCTGAAACGACCCTGGCAGTGCGTGAACTCTGCCCCGAAGCCAAAACTGCAGTGAAGCTGCTGAACCGACGGACCGTTCTGTATGGTTTGTATAGGAGCTCAAGGCCCCCATTCCCCTTATCGCCCAAAACCCGGAACCCAAAACCCTAAACCCAAAAACCCTAAACACGGAGGCCGAGTCGCTACGTTCAAACCGTTGTACGACACAGCGTCCACCGGCGGCTTCGGCTGGTCCTCCAGCCACGGGTTGAGAGTTTGGGGTTTGGAAGTCTGGGGGCTTAGGGCTTTAGGGGTTTTAGGCCCGGTGTTTAGGGTTCAGGGCTTTGGGGCTTCAGGGCTTTAGAGCTTTAGGGGTTTAGGGTTTAGGGTTTAGGGCTTTAGGTCCGGGGCTTCGGGGTTTTGGGGGATCTACAAGGGATCTTCGGCTAGGGAGGGTGATAGTAGGTATGTAGGAGAGAGGCCGTAGGCTATGTCCCCTGAGAAGTCGCTCGAAGAGTTGGTCACACACCACGTGATCTTGCTTTGCGCTCCGAATGCCGGGGCTGTTGGCCTACGAAGAGGATGCTGACATCATCATCAAACTGTCCACCCAAATGTCTCCCAGCTTCGAATCTCTTGCACTGCGGCTCTCTCGCACTTTCAAGATTGTGGGATTCATCCATGACTCCTGCCAGCACATACAGAGTGAGACTCTCGCCCCACTTTGCAGTGAGACCAGGTCGAGTGCCCCTGCAGAACGCAAGTACGAGCCGTTACGAGCCCTTTCCCAAACCAGGAAATAAGAAGAAATGAAGAGAACTGCTGTGATCGAAAATCGAACCCTAAACCTAAACCCTAAACCCCTAAACCCTAAACCCTTAAACCCTAAACCCCCAAACCAAACCCCAATCGAACCCTGAACCCCCAAAAAAGAAAATCGCCCCAGCCTCAGCGATCGGCACTTCCGCTCTGGGACGAGAAAGGCATTGAAAGCAGCCTCGGTTGCTTGGGTCGTCTTGGGTCTAGCTTGGTGGGTGGCTGCGGCCACGGCTGTGCACACCGTTTCGGAGTGCTTCGTCTTTAGAGCTCCGGATTTCGTTCGTATCAGTTCAGGCTGGGCCTGGCAACGGACTGTCTTTCGCTCACTGGCGTCGGTGTCAAGCATCGAAAGCAGCGTCATTTTCTGACATTCGAATGTCAAAGCTTGAGCACCAGAACCAGATTTGAATGCAGATCCGTGAAACGCAGTTCTGTGTGATGCGACAGACCCTCGATGACTCACGTCACCAAAGTTACGAAGTCTGAGCATTAGGCTGTAACCGCTCAGCGGCATGCAGGCTAGGGCACGGAATCAAAGGGTTCAACCTACCGGCTTGAGCCACATGAAGGACTGGAGAACGCAAATGAGAATGGCAGGTGCAATCTGCCAAGGCGGGCTGAGACACCAATGCCTGGTATGATATAAGTTATGACTGTCATCAACTACAAGTGTTTAAGTTGGAACCAGCTAGGCAAGTATTGGCGGACATGTAAAAGGTGGCATCGCTACCTCGGGCTCCAAGATGGATCCAAAGCCCTGATCCTGGCAGCGAAGGGGGCCCCAAGAAGGGAGATCTCTGCGGTGAAGGTCGAGGCTTCTGGGGAAGAGGCTGAGCCAGCCCTCCCGGGAGTGTGGGTCGAGAAATCATCCCAGCAAGCACGAATCCGACAGCCGCCCCCCCCAGAATCCCCCTGCAGCCGGTACTCTGATATCCTGGGCCTTCGGCCCATGGCCTCATTGCCTCAAGCCTTCTTTGTCAGGCCACCAGACAGCGCTGGAAATCCAGCACTGCGGATTGGGGAGTATGGTCTGGGGCTAAAGTTCTACAGATTTTCTGCCTCCCCGAGAGAGAAAGTGGAAGCCCAAGAGCCACGAAGCTCCAACACCAAGAGCCAGCTGTGGACTCTGACAAACGTGAAGACCCCAGTTGATAAAACGTATCAGAGATTCCACGGTCAAGGCCCTGAAAGAAAGGCCGTCCATTGATCAGCGTCGGCCTCCCCATCCTAAACACTAAACCCTAAGCCCTAAAAACCGTAGACCTGAGGTGAAGCCAAACTAAACCTCAAAACATGAAGGCTCCTGCCCTAAAGCCACCAAAAAAATCTCTGAACAAAAAGCGCACAACAGAAGAACAATTCTTCCCAAAAAGAAACACGTATAAGCAACAAAAGCTCTCATGCCCCCCTCCATGCCTCCTCGATCTGCCGGCCGCCTGGTGGTGGAAACGGGGGGAGACAAAAGGGATGCTTAACACCTGCCCAACCGCTTTTGCCTTAGGCTTTAAGGCCTGAAGCTTTACGAGGTCAAGGCCTCAGGATCTACAGGGTTTTTTTGGGCTGAAGGGCTTCGCTTTGTTACTACCGAGTGTATGTGGAGTGGGGAAAATCCTTGCGGCTCTGTGCAGGGCTTGAGCGGCTTGAGGCTTAGGGCTTTAGAGTTTAGGGCTCTAAGGTTCTGAGAAGCCCAGCAAGCAGAGCTCGATTCAGCTTGTCTTCCTATCTCCCCTGCTATCCCTAGGTCTTGAGCACAACGATATCAAGACTCTCATTATGAAGCAGGGGCCCCCACAGGAGCCCGGGTCCCTTTTACCACTTCGCTTTTGACCCGATTCCCCGAACTCCTAAAGCCCTTATAGAATTTCTAGAAAACTCCTCCCCAAACCCTAAATACCCAAATTTATAGAAAACTCCTCCCCAAACCCCTAAACCCCCTCACCTTAAACCCAAAAGCCCTACATCACATCTTGCCGCCTTCAGCCTCACCATGGGAGTGTCTGCGTCTGGCAGCACCAAAGCCACTGCTATATCACCCGAGGCAAGGGGCCATCGACTCCGGGGCTGCTAGGAAGGCTAGGTTAGGGTTCCGAGTTTGGGAGCTTAAGGGTTTAGGGTTCGGAGTTTAAGCACTTAGGGTTTGGGGTTAAAGCCTTTGACAGGCTGCCAGCTCGAATTACAGTGCTTCGTGCGGGGATGAAGCTTGGATTGCGGCTGGAGGCGCCTTCGTTTGCAAGATTTCAGCTGTTCGCTTGCTACCGCTGACTTTTCGATATGTCACATGTGATGGGGACCATGGTCAGAAGCAAGCTGCTTCGGAGTAGTAGAAGCACAAGTTCGACAAGTGCGCGGTTTTGTGGCTCCCAAATCCACGCGAAGTCTTCTCTGAAAAGCAACAACCGGCTTCCCATGTCCACATAGTCAGTATACGTTGGCAATCTGCTTGACAAATTTCTATTAACTGAAACCTTGCCTCAATACTTCTTCAACAAGCCCTAAACCTCAAGCCCCAATTCCTCAAACCCGTCGCTTGACCCTAAGCCCCCCCACATGAACCCAAACACCCCCACCTTCTGAAACATGCCGGGGCTCCAGAAACCCTAAACCCTCAACCCTTTTGTCTCCATGCTGGGCAACGTCTCAGACACGTCACCGAACCCTCGAAGCACTTGGAAACATGGATTGGGCTTCAAGGCTTCAAGTTAGGAGTTAGGGGGTCTAGTGGTTTGGGGCCGTTTAGGAGGGCTTCGGGTTTAGGGTTTATTCGGCATTTAACTATTGGAGGGTCAGGGTTTACGACGGAGTCTGCAATGCAGCTTGCACTGCAGTGTGCAGGGCATCAAGCTCCGCCGCGCAGCACTGAATGCCCTGCAGCAGCTTCAACGTTTAGGTACGGACCGAAGCACTTGGGAGAATGCGCTTTCAGGCAGTTGTGAAGCTGAAATAAGGATGAGACGGAAGTGTGTTGCCAATGATTGAAGCTGCCAATGACTGAAGCTGCTACGTTATGGAAGGATTAGAGACCATGGTGCTCGCTAGGTGAACCATGACCATCACGTTGTTGGTATGTGACTTGCAGCAGAAATAGCAGACCACAACGTGGACCGCGGAAAGCAAACTCCTGCATATCACGACCCCGACAAAAGTAGAACTCTAAAGAAACCTACCCGGCCCGCCGCCCCACCATGAAAAGACTGCTGGAAACCGGCGGGTTGCAAATATGACGCCGAATCCCGCGGGCTCTCAAAGCATACATGCATTAACACCTGAGCCGCAAATCCGAAACCCCGAAAATCACGAAGTTTGAGATTAGGGTTTGGGTTTAGGGTCTAGGGTTTTGGTTTGGGGTTAGTCTAAGACCAAAATCCACCCCTTACAAGCCTTCAGCTCATCTTGCATCCTTCTGTAAGTCCTCTTTCAAGTCAGACATGCTGCCTGCATAGTCCGGCCACGTGGTGGAACTCGCAAGTCAGAAACAATATCCGGAACGGCTGATTTGGACCATGATTGATGTTTGCTAGGGGATAGCGGCTGCAAGTGTAAAAAAAGTAACCTTCTCAGCTGCTACGCCTTGGCTTCTTGACCCGGAGCCTTAGGATCCGGTTGACAAAAGTGCGGGATAATAGAGGCGTGTAGGTTGGCCCTTCAAGTAGATAAGAGCCTTTCTGGTGCAATGGCGGAACATCCCAAAGGCTGACCTACTAGTTAGTAGAACAGGGTCTGGGGTATATTCTAGCATATCTGGGATGAAGAGACCTAGGGACTAGTCTTGGGAATCCTTCAGCGCTTCTCTCTTGCCGGGGGGTGCCTTCCCTAAGCCCTAAACCCCAAATGCGAAACACAAAATCCTGAATCCTAAACCCTACACCCTTGCCTTTTGAAGAGAAGGCCATATCTCGTAGAGCTCAATCCTTGGCATTCAGGGAGGTCATGGCAAAAGTGTTAAGGTCTATATAGGGTGTATAGTTTAGGGTTTGTGCTCTTTGTAGGGTTTAAGGTTTAAGTTTTGTGTCGGGCTTCGGGTTTAGATGTTTTAGGCTGTAAAGTGGGGTTTAGACTTTAGTATAAGCTGTAGAAGCTGCGGATAAAGTTGCGATCTTGGAAACAACGACAATGATAGCACAGATAACCACAAAACGATGACCGTGAGCCGGCCACGTGTGTGGGGAGTTCAGATGCAATGAACACCAGGGCGCCACATGATGCCGTAAGAAAGCAGAATTTTTCTGACAGAACTGACAATTCAAAGAATTCTAGTTGGGGCTTTGAAGTCCAGGGCTTAAGATCCTTAGCTTAGGCATCCTCTGTTCGAGACTTCATTCCTACTACCGCTTGGCTTGGTAGCAGGGACCAGCCTGGTAATTGGGGGGGCCTTGCAACACAAGGTACGACCATAACAATTCAGCGAGTTTCTCCCAGAAGACTCAACGGCTGTATGGACCCACATCATGTTTGATGCGATCTGGTCTTCTCGATGTCTTGTATGGCCTTCATGAGCAAACTTCCTACGTACGACCAGGACTCCGGAGGATGACCTAACGTAATCGATGGCCACTACTATTAATAGAATACGGTTTTGGCGCATATTGCTGTATAGGTCACTAAACCCACAGAAGTAGTCTTGCTGATTAGAGCCAGCCCGAGTCATTCAAGCTTCGGCTGCAGGGAGGGTGGAAACCTCCAGTACGACCTCGCAGGTTCTGTGGAGCTCTGATCCCAAACCGTAAACCCCAAACCCTAGACCTCTTTGCCTCTTTGCATACCGGGATGCATGTTGTGCACCTGCTGATGTAGTGCCAGAGCCTCGCAGAACACTAAAGGTTGGTATCTCGAATCCTCTCGCCTCCCATGGTCGCCCAAAGCCACATTTCAGGGTTCAGGGTTTAGACTTCAGGGTTTAGGGTTTAGGGTTTTGTTCTTTTTATGTCGTAGCACCTCAGGAGCAGTTTCAACCAAGTGCAGATCGATCAGAGAAAGGAATCAACAGAAGCTAGTCCCCTGCCTGTAATGGCTGAGACCGGTAAGACCGGCTTCCTGCCTGAAACGAGGAACTCTTTGATGCCCACTGGTGTCCATCCGCCATCAGGCAAACTTGAACTTTCCAAAGTCTTCGAGATCAGGACTTCATCCTCTCTGAACTCGGCGACGGTTTCACGCATTGCTTTCTCAACCTCGGCTTCCATCTCTGTTGTCTCCTTCTTGAAGATATGCAACATTTTGCGCCACCATCTCCACCATCTCGTCTTGCGGGGCGTGTTGGAAACTTTGATCTTTTCTGTTGCCTTCAAGTATAACAAAAGTTGTGATGCCTGCATCTGATTCCATCTGTACTCCATCATGCTCACATTCTGCTGTGGCGCTAACCGTGTTCGCGGTCCATTGAGATGGGCTACCTCCTTCGCAACTGCTTCAGATTGCGTAACTACGATGACCTGTCCAAAGGTGTGCGCAGCACGGGCGAGACTTATCAACATCTGCCCATCGCGGTCACCCAGATTCTTGTCAAAGACGTTGTCCAACACCAATTGCAAGCGGACTCCGGCGTCGGACAAGATTTGGAAAAGGAGCTTTGTAACGGGTGGCACAAATCTCATCTCTTTGACGTTAAAGGCGTCCATGAGACCCTCCAAACTTTCACCGACCAAGACAGTGATGGACCTTGGGTGTTCCTTAGCCCATTGCAGCATGGCCAAACCTACGGCAACTGACTTGCCCACGCCGGATTCGGCATAAATCGAAGTGACTCCGGTCAAGGTCATATCCGAAAGCACATTGCTCACCAAACGCTGAAAGGCTGTGCCATTCACGGGGATGAGCGGCAACAAGATGATCGGAACGAAGATGTTTCGGGCCTTGTCTGACTTCTCAGCACTATCCACCAAGGTCTTTGCAAGATGTTCTGCGTGTGCTTGGGCATCTTCGATGTCCACCAAAGATTTCTGCTTCGAAAGCGAACGACGGAGCTTGTTTGCATCCCGAACTCCCTGCCCAATGTCTTTCAGTGACGTCCCAATCACATGCGCGAACAGCTCGAGATGTTGTGCCAACTTCCCAGCTTCGAATGATGCCCACCTCGAGGTTCTGCTTGGACACTTGTGCCAGTTCACTTGAGTCACTCGCGGTATCCCAACCGGAGCTATAAAAGTCCTACCCACCAGAATGGGCAAGGCCAATACAAGGAGCTTGAAGCAACGCTTCGCCGTAGCGATGCGGTAAGTCTGCACAACCGATTCTGATGCACGCGCATGACACCAAAGCTGAAGCATAAACATGTAGCTGACGTTTGTGCTGCTCAGCTGCAAGTTTCCAGTTGTATTTAACTTGTGCCATTGAGCCAATAATTCGCACAGGCACCTGAGCGGACGGAGAAGCTTTCAATAGATCATGTGGTGACCACATGAAATGACCATAGCAATTAAGTAATTTTGATGAACCCAAGTCTTTCCTGTGCTCATCTCAAGGCCCGTTGTATCCCCAAAATATGCCAAATTGACTGTTCGAATCACCATCTTAAGCACCAACATAACATACAAAGCTACCCGCCCATGGGTTTGAAGAGCTTATGGATGACACGAAGTTGAATGATTTTCTCGAATAAGCAAGCCTGGTGACACTTGATGAGAAAAAAAGGCACTTGAAACAAACACAACCACTACAAGACTATGACTGATGGTTGGAAGTTTGGGAAGCCGGCAACGGAAACCCGTTAAAACCCTGATATGCTCACTGAGTTTTCGGAAACAGCCTTGGGTCAATGAACTTTGAAGTCGGAAGCCATCGCTTCCCACTGCGAAGGCTAAAAACCGGGCTT